>JAJJMC010023415.1:277794-487129 GCA_023531435.1 Papaver californicum
GCTTGAGAACATCACCAAGTCCCTATCCAATCTGACCCCTAGTCGTAAATATCTAGTACCCAATGTCCCTTGTCTATCTCAGCTCAACATCGAGTCATGACCCATTGTAAACAACCACAAAATCAGTCCCATCCCACACAGCATATCTTCTATGTCTTCCTTGTTCTTTCAAATGAGCTCAAACCCTTGTAAAAATATTAGTACAGCACACACTTGACCCTAACTCTGAATCAATTCAACAACACTTGTATCACCATCTCCTTAAACTTAATTGCCCAAAACATGCTCAAAACCACCATAACTCTTGCATCTTCCTTGTTCAGGCAATTTTGCAAACACCCGATGTGCATTCTGTTAATGATTCAACCATGAAATTGCTGGTAATTTATATCCCTACTATATCTCCTTCCCTGCATTCGACAACAGCCCAGAACTCGTAGTCATACATAAACCTTAAATTACCATCTAGAACAATGACAATACCAAACTACCCAGCTGTTTTATCAATAACAAAACGACCTCAAGACCAAACCAACTTCTCCGGATTTGAGTACCCATTCTTTATGTGCTTCTTGAGCTTCTATTACTTCATTCAATCCCTTACAAAACAGCCACGAACACAACATCAGACTCATTACTCTATCACCAAAAACAATGGCAGTTTGTTGACTGATTTTCAGCTTCAATTTCGGGCCAACAACAGCTCAAAAATACACTCAAACTGAAACAAATTCATACCCAACTTCGTTTCTTCTCGGCATCAAAGTTTTGTCCTTGTATTCAGCTTAGAAACCCTTCAACCGTAGTTAACTGCAAAGTAATTATATCTATATGAAAAATATTTGGAATATACTGTTAATCTAAGAAAGCCACAAATCAAAATAAATATACAATTTCTTTGTAAAATTTTTTCAAAAAAAATATCTACAACGACGACAGATGTAAACTATCCATACAAAGATATGAATAATCTTTCTTTTTGTTTATTTGATTTTTAGGTAAAATTACCATAAGAACAAGGAAGCCAGTACACTTTTAAAGCGCAGAGAGAAAACATATGTTTTGGGAGAATACATAGTTCATTAAACGATGCAAATCTCACCTTGGTGCCCGTTTGTTTTAGGTGTTCTTAAAGCTCAGGTACACTTTTAAGGCAAAAAAAGTAGCAACTCTTGCTCCTCCTACAGAAAACACAACCATTCAAGAAAGAAGATAAACTTTTAGGAGCCAAGATCTTAACTCACAAAAAAGTAAAAGTAAACCTAGTACCTTTTGATTTGAGTGAGCATTCTATAACTCATCGATCCGGGCATTGTGATGATTTGAAATCCAACAATGAACTAAGCTCTCAAATCAAACTTATGGTCTAGATAGAAGTTTTACTTTGCTATCTAAATCAGTGAGTTTGCACATCAACATTTGTTCATCTTACTTTCATCTCCTACAACAATGTTATGCTCAAGTATTAGAAACTAAATTAAAAAAAATATATTTAGGGAGTAATATCATAGACTTATTTCCATGAATTGATCTTTTAAGTTTAAGAAGTTAACAAAACAGACTATTATTGATAGTAAATGCTAATTTGACATTTACCTGATCTCTCTATCCATAACATGAACTCATGTTATTGTAGTTATTATGCACTGCTATCCTAATTTCAGTAACGTTTAATAAGAAACCAAACGATTAGCATTGATTTATAAGAACCGAGAAGAAATCAAACCTGTGCAAATAAAAAATAATACCTTAAGATCTGTTTTCAACACTTCAATGCTAATTGTAGTTATCCTACACTGTCCAAAATTGATGCAGTAACAACCAAGTACTGTTTATTTGAAAACCCAAGTGATCATTAGTCATCATTGGAACGCCTATTAAAAGTATCAACTGGAATTATAAGAGATAAACCCAATTTTTCGTCACCTTAAAAACAACAGACCAATGCTAATAACTCACCCTTGGTGATTAAAAACACCTAAAAAATATCAGTATAATCTAATAAACACAAAAACCACGTTTGAAGAACTGATCATTGTGAGGCCTGCAACAAAGCACATAAGAAACGTTCCAGATAAGACGTTGAATTGAATTAATACAACTCAGTGTTAAATATATGAAAATCACAAATCAGTAACAATAAAAAAGTAACATGATTAAAAGTTCATCAACTAACTCACCATTTGTGCAGAGCTAACTTATATGTGTCTTTAAACCTATTCATGGTTATTTTTTAAGAGAACGTAAACTATAACCTATAAAATCAAAAAATTTGGAAACTACAAATTAATAATGATGTAAAATAACATGATTAAATTACAGACTTCGAAGAAATCACAAATCTGTAATGATAAAAAAGTAACATAATTAAATATCCATTTTCTAACTCATTATTGTTGAGAGGCTTCTCATCTATTTCATTAAACCCATTCATGCCACATTTTTAATTCAATGATCTACATTTGGAAATCACAGTTCAATAATGATAGAAATTAAGAACTAAAAAGAAACCAATTGTTGATCTTTAATTAGTAAGAAATTAGAAGAAATCAAATATGTAAAAGTTAAAAAAATACCGTAAGATCTATTTATAACAATTCAATGGTAATTTTAGTTAATCTGCATTGTAATCAACTGATGCAGTATCAACCAAGTACTGATCTATTTCTCAACCAAAATGATCATTAGTCATCTTGGAACACCTACCTAGAGTATCATCCAAAAATATAAAAGATAAACCCAATTCAAGTAACCAAATAAACAGAAAAACAATTCAATAAAGACAAAAAGAAAATTATTACTCCCTCCGTCCTAAATTACAAATCCTCTATTTTTTTCTTCTGTGCTAAAAAACATTCCAACTTCTGTTCATAATAGTATTTTTTCATTAAATTCTCAAATATACCCTTGAGTTTTTTATAAATATAAAATCAAAAGATATATAAACAAATCTAAAAATTAAATAGTATTTCTAGAAATAAGAAACAAATATATTTAATATATTTTCTGTTTATCTTCATTCCCTTTTTAAAACAATTATTTTTTGATACAAAAGTTAAATTCCTTATAAATATATTTTCATATACCAAATATAGAAAAATTACCTAATATTACCTAATATATAATATTATTATATATTAAACTATTTAATTTTCATTATAATAATAATTTAGTATTTAATATGGGTATTTTTATAAATTTCACCGGTCTTCTTAATATCTTGACTTTTCAAACCGGACTAGTATTTTAAGACAGAGGGAGTAATATAAAGTTGATAGATGAGCGATGACTCTAGATCACAACCAATCAACAAAATAACTCATATAATGTAATGGGTAATAAACAATAACCTACAAAATACAAAACAATAAAAAATAAAAGAGATTTTTAATGAGGAAAATACAATAACAAATTAACAATGACAAAAAGTAATATGACCAAATGTTGATTAGGTAAATCAGTATTGTATAGAGCTAACTTATCTTTGTTCCTAAACCCATTGATGCTACCCTTTTACATAAAAGTAAACCATAACCCATAAAATCACACAAAGAAAATGATTTTAATGAGGAAAAAATAATAACAACAATGAAAATAGGTTAACCTGATTCTTCTTCGTCTCTACTATCATCTGAGAATCCTAATCTCAACATTCGAGAGTCATAATCCCAGACCTACAAAATAGAAAAATACGGTATTATTAAACAACAACCCTTTCGATAAAAACAAAGATGATGATGTATCCGAAGAAGATGTTAGTACTAATCCAACATTAAATATAACCTGATTCTTCTTTGCCTCTACCATCATCCGAGAAGCATAATCCAGACCTACAAAATAGAAAAAGTTTGGTATTAGTTAACATAGATGATGATGATAGATCTGAAATCTGAAAGAAAAGCTAGGGTTTAGTGTTTCAGGTAGAATGGCTTACGGAAGAGGGAAAATAATTGAATATCGGTCGAAATGGAAGAGCGAAGAAGAAAAAAGAAAGTTAGGGTTTAGTATCTTTTAGGATTGTTAGGTTTAAGGGATTGTATCTGATCCGTTGGATGACTTAAGAAAAAGTATTAACCGTCGATCAGAAGTGAACATCACTCACAGCGGGTTACGGTAACCCGATACATCTAAGTAATTGGTATAAAGGTTGTGTAATTATTTTAATTTCGAACAACCACTCATGTAAGGGGTTTTCATGACCCAAAAACACTTTAGCCAATCGTGAGTGCCACTTGTCAATCACCAATTCCCAAAGCCCCTCTCTTGGCCAATGGGAAGCGGGGGTTTCATCACCATTCAACGTGAGGCCTTATACCATTTAGAGTATTACAGGCTTGATACAAATAGAGGGGTCAATCATCTAAAACGAAGGTCATATGAAGATTTTATGGCATTTTTCCCAGGCACTATACTTCTAAAATTTCGCGACGATGAAAAGTTATGGATGCTTTGCGAAATTCAAGCATAGTCATACTTATATGAGAAATTAGAAGAGCCTACATGACCTATTACTATTACAAGGAGGGTAAAACTTACTTGGGAAAGATCCAAGTAAGTGGAAAGTCCAGCACTACTTCGCCTTCGTTGTTTACTTCACCATTAATATCATCGGATTCTGACTCTTCATGGATATCCTATGTACGAGATGTTTCTTCAAGCTCTTCCTTCCTAGACTCATATTCACCTTCCATGATCATGGTGTCTCCCGTGTCCTCAGAAGCCTCATCGAAGTTAACACAAGCACTTGTGCTCATATGTTACACCAAGATGATAAATTATATTACAATTTAAAAATACAAAAGTATAGAGAATGCCAAGTGGAATACTTACGTTCTTATAGTGACCAGTCTTGCTTCAAGTACTAGTACACAAATGGTCTTTTGACACGCCACTTATATTTTTCTTAAACACGTTTTTGATTTTTA
This sequence comes from Papaver californicum, assembly GCA_023531435.1. Classification (NCBI taxonomy): domain Eukaryota; kingdom Viridiplantae; phylum Streptophyta; class Magnoliopsida; order Ranunculales; family Papaveraceae; genus Papaver; species Papaver californicum. The sequence continues at coordinate 282,720 of JAJJMC010023415.1, forward strand.
GCGTGGCTATACATATGAAATCGTAGATGTAGCCACGCCATAAAAAAATTACGTGTCTATTACAGACACATTCAGCCATATTACACTCAGTTAGCGTGTCCATTGTGTCCATTAAAAACCACGTTAAGCATGGCGTTCCCAAAAGGTACCATTTAGAAACGCCTGTTTTGTGTTTGTCAAAGAACGTGTCTGTAGATTGGTCTATGGACACATGAAATAATTTTGGCGTGTGTAATATATTTGCTACGCCACTCCAGAGATTTCTGAGCGTGTCTAAAGGGTTAGTTTTATTGGACACGACACTATATAGATTTCCCCGCGTGTCTAAAAAGTAGTTTTATTATACACGCCAGTTTATAAATTATTCTGCGTGTATTAAATATTAGCTCATTAGACATTCCACTTTGGAGTTTTCTATGCGTGTCTAAAGGGTAGGATTTATTGGACACGCAAGTTCGTAGATTGTTCTGCGTGTCCAAATGGCTCCATTTAGACACGCCCTTTTGGAGACTCTCTGCGTGTCCAAAATGACACTATTTAGACACGTCAGTTCGATTAACAAGGTACATGAAATGGGAAGTAACTGGGGATCGAGTCCTAAAGTCCAAAAGCTAATGTTACAACTTACATATTAATTTTGGGCTAGTCCATAAGCTAATTTTACAACTTAGCGCAGGATTATTGATGGGCTTGTTATAATTTGAGGAATCTAAACATGGCTGAAGCCCGAGGTATAACTTTTTGGTTAACTATGGGCTTGATTTAAGATTTAAGAATTTATGCCCGACATAGATTTTATAAACTAGTGTCCGCAAGGTTTTTCTAACACACCTTATCTTATTTGTTTCTATTTTGTCAAATTCACATGTGTGTAATGTCTGTGTTGTGCACATGTGTTTGTCGCTTAGGTTTTTTTTTTTTAAGGAGACAGTTTAATCCTATTTTATTATTTTTTTGCTTAGCAACACACTAATTATATTAAACTAGAATAAAGTTACAAAAATGTACAAAAGACTCATTTCTTACATAGTGCAACAAAAAAGAAGGAGAGGAATCCAAAGTAGCCTTTAGTACAATGCTTTCTCGTATGAGAAAAATGTCTATCAGCTATGAAGTTCTTGATACGTTTTACATAAAAGAGGCTCATACCAGTATGACTATTTATAAGTTCACTAACAAAAACCAAAGACTGAAAACTTGTATTATTGCAGACTAGCGGGGAAGAAGCTAAAGAAACCAATTTGAAAGCCAAGAAAAAAAAGGTTAATCCATAGATGAAACAAAAAGAAAAAAATAACAGACAATTAATAGAAACCTCATAATAGAGAAAAATCGAGTTTCGACCCAAGGAAATAGCCAACAACAATCCTCATAAAGGAACAAAAAATTAGCAACATTGGCAACAACAACAGTAAATTGGGAGAGCTTGAGCATGTCATGCTTTGGCTTTCCCTATGGCTTTCTGTAAACCTTTTCGTACAAATTTCCCCTTACAGTCGGTCCGATAGTAATCATCCCTGGATTCCTTGCGCAGGTCAAGTTGATCTACATGAGGCAAGTTAAATTCATTCCAACAATGAATTGTCGTACTGAATTCCTCGTCGATATCATGATAGACATGTCTGTAGTTTTTGGGAGGTGATACTAACACCATTGACTTTTTCTTATTCTGCTGGTCTCTCACATAAAATACCTGCTTAGCTTGTAAGGCTATAATAAATGCATCCTCCTTGTGTCCTAACATATCAAGCTCAACCAAAATGTATCCAAGTATGTCTTTTGAGACTACTTTTTTATTGTCAACCCAATTACACTTGAAAAAGGGCATTTATCTTCATGATAAGACAACACCCATATTTCTTGTAAAACACCGAAATAATCCGCCTGATCAAGGGTTACTCCCTCTTTTCCAATGTTCGTGTCAGTTTCCTGTACGTAAACCCCGTTATTCTGGTTCACTGAACCTTCATGAGATTGTGTGTGAAACATGTATCCATTGATCTGGTATGCTTCGAATTTCATTACATCAGGGTTCGGTTTCTCTGAGAGCCACCTTAATCTCTCACTGACACTTTCTTTAGAGGATGCCTGCTTTCTCCTAACCTGAGATACATTATACGGATTAGCCTTCATCTTGACATAAAAATTACATGGCAAAAGTAACATTTTCTGCAAACTCTTACCTCTTTTTTTAGCCATTCCACGAATGTTTCACTATGTTGTTTCTTCCGTTGTGCTTCCCGTTCATTAGGATATTTTTCGCGCAAAAAATAAATGTGTTGGTTGGGAAGTACAATGATAAATGTTGTTATCTTTTCAAAAAAATTCACATGCCAAAAATGAGAAAAACAAAACAAAATAATTAAAACTGATACTAACCTGATGTTAGGAACAACTTCAGGCGAATTCTGTAGTACATAGAAATGTGCTTTCTCTCACAGTTCTGCACTGATAACCGTCAATTTACCAACTGATATTCCTTTTCCCTCTAAAGGAATTGAATCTTCACCAATGTCAGATGAGTTATGCTTGTCAGGTGTAATTCTAATTGTTTTCATGTTTCTTTTGTACTCACTGAACATCTCTATTGTCTCTTATGCAATATTCCCTTCAACAATTCCTCCTCCGGGTCTGTTTCTGTTTCGCACATGCCCCTTAATAACCTCCATGCACCTTTCAAAGGGATACATCCATCGAAAGCATACACGACCACATAGTTTAACTTCCCTAGTAAGATGCACAGTTAAATGAACCATGATATCAAAAAAGGATAGAGAAAAGTATTTCTCTAGTAAGCACAACGTCACATAGCGATCATCCTGCAATTTATCTAGCTCAGTGATAGACACATTTTAGTGCCTAGATTGCACCTTAGTTTCTATGCTTTTGTAGGTACATTTGAAGAATAAAGATTTGTGGAAAAAATGGCTCAAAAAGTGATAAAGGCGCCCAAGGACAAGTGTTATTTGGTACCCTAGAAGTGGATAAGGGGCACCCTCGAGTCAACTCGGTCAAAATCGGGTCAAACTCGAGTCAACTCGGTCAATCCGAGTTGACCGAGTCAACTGCCAGTCACAGACGGGATCGGGACGGAAAATGCTGTTAAGAACTGCACACTTTGATTCATGATAAAACTTGGATATTCTTGGCTCAAATTGATACACAAGATAGATGGGACCAATACAAGATTAAACACGTGAAGAATTAGAGGTTTACGCCGGAAAAATAGCCCCAAATCCGAGTTTCGCCGGAAAAAGGGAGTTATATTTTGATTCGGATTTGTGAAGATTTGGAGAGATTTTAAAGAGTTCTATTAGGTTTAGAACTCTCCCTAGGGTTTGTAGAGCCTATATATATGAAGAGAAGCCAAGAGAAATCGGCAAGGAAGCCTAGAGATTGATTTTCGGAGTCACCGGAGTTTGGCCGGAACTGGACAGCGATCCGGTCACCACCGGTGCTGTTCTTCATCTACCACCGTCTGAGAAGACGACTCAGCCACACTTATAACTGTTGCTGATTCAAACTGCTTCTGTTGCCTATCCTTTTAAACCTTTGTTGCTTAGAAACACTTCTGTAACGGCTGAACCCTATTCTGTAACACTTATAAACGTATCTGTTCAGCTGTTGCACTATTATTTCACCTTATAATCAACTTTTTGAGCAATGAAAAGATCTTTTGAGCAAGTTTTCTTCTCCATGGGCTAAGTTTATTTACTGGGATGATGGAGGAGGTTTATCTCTCAATTTTATGTGGTAAGTCTATTTTTAATTAATTATTTATAATTCTTTTATTATTATTTGCATGGATTTAAATTAGAAAAAAATGGTTTTTATTAAATAGTTGTGTTCTCTTTTGATGGGTCATGCTTAGTTAATTACTCTTGATGTCCCATGCTTAGGATTTACAATTATTCTTTTAGGAAACATATTATTGGCAATATTTGAGCTTAATTTATTTAAAAGAATTACCCGATTAATCACATAAATTGTTAGAAATAACTGATTCCTGATTCCTGGTTTTCCCCATATTTTCTAAAAATCATCTCTAGTTTATTTTTCTGATTTTTATTAGTTTAGGTTAAGTATAATATTTTCTAAAATCGTTACCTTCACAAGTTCGAGAAACGAACTCTTTATTTACCACTTTCTAAACCACATTACTCAGCCACCTTGATTTTTTTGCTTGATATTGCTCTGAAAAAGTAGCAAAACCTGATAACAGCGTATCTTGTTGGCTGCGGTATAATTGATTTAATAGCAATGGGCAAAAAATGCTGCATTAGCATGTGTTAGTCATGTGATTTTAGTCCGATAAGCTTTCGATCTTTTCGACTCACCAGGTTTGAAAAGTTTGAACAATACCCTTGTGGAACCTTTCACTATAATAATGTTTGACACAACATTTCCTTTTCTTCTGTGTAACATGCTACGGGTAGTACAAATCCTTATTTTCCATCTGGCTCAGGATGCAGCTTTGATTTGAACCCCTGAGCCTGCACATCCAATCGATCATTCACTCCATCTTTCGTCTTAAATTCTATGTTCAACAATGTTCCGACGAGGATCTCGCAGATATTCTTTTCGACGTGCATGAAATCTATACAATAGTGGACAAAATGATGCGGCCAATAGGGGAGGAGCCGGAACCATATGTTGAGCTTTTTCCAATAATTATCGTCGCCCCCCGTTGACCTTTTCGGTTGGATTTTCCTTTGGAATCTCTTCATTTTTAGCTTTCCACCTCTTCTGGGATTAACCTGCAGCAATTCCACTTCAATGTTCCCCGGTCCCTTTCCCCATGAATTCTCTATAGATCTTACCTCCTCGTATATTTGTTCCCCTGTCATAGGTTCCGGAGCTACACCGTGTTCTTCTTATCCATTGAACACTTATGTTTTCTGAAAGGATGATTATATGGTAGGTATCTCCTATGACCGATATAACACTCTTTATTGCAGTTTTTGAGTATGGCATACTTAGTGTTTTTCCCACACACCACACATGCCATTTTTACCGAGTATTTGCAACCACATATTGTACCGAGAGCAGGGTAATCATTTATTGTCCATAAAAAAACTGCACGTAGAGTAAAATGCTCTCGTACAAACACATTAAAACATTCGACTCCGTCAAATAAGTGCTTAAGATCCACAACGAAAGGTTCTATCATAACATCGATGTTGTTACAAGGCTGTCATCTATCAGTAATGACAGCATAGTGAACTTTATTTTTATACACAACCTCGGCAGAAGGTTATAAATCGAGGTCAGAATTGTCCATACACTTTGATGTTCCAATGTGCCTTTTTTTACGTTAACTCTGTCAGTCGAAATGCCTAGCCGCATATTTCTAGCATCAACACCGATTTTTTCATATCTTTCATCTATCGCTTTCCATTATGGCGAGTCTGTTGGATGTCGTAAAACACCCTCGTCTTTATTTCTATGCTTATCGTGCCATAATATATACCCGACTATTTTATTTGAATGAAAAAACCGTTGAAATCTGGGGATTATGGGGAAATACCACAAGACTTTTGTCGGAATATTCTCGTAAACCTCTTGTGTGTTTGTCTCAACTTTCCATCTTGGTTCCCCATAAGTGGGACACTTGACTGTTTCCTATAGAGAATGCAGTAATTGATGCATACATGTATCCTTTCATACCCTGAACCCAATTATTTCATCACCTCTTAGCTTCATATGTATTTTTCATCAATTCATTTTCTGGAGGGAACATATTTTTTAACAAAGGTAGAAGTTCATTAAAGAACTTATCTGATGCTTCGTGCTTGCTCTTCTAGTTGAACAACTTACACATTGCAGATATCTTTGTGTATTTTGAACATCCTCCATAGACGGGTTTCTGAGCATCTTCCAATAGCGTTAGCAACTTCCCAGATTCCGCTGGGAAATGATCTCCTAAAGCTTCAACCATTTCCCTAGTCTCTCCAGCCTCTTTTGGGTAATCAACATCTTCTTCATACTGCGTACCATCGTAGCCATTACCAGGCCTCCTTCTTGACGACTCCCCATGCTTATCCCATATGGTATACTTTGGATTTATTCCCCTAGATTATAAATGGTACCTAACCTTCTCCACTTTATGATGGTAGAGGTTTATACATTCCACATATGGACATGGAATCTTAATTGGTATGTCAGCGTCACGTGATTCTACCGGATTCGCAACCTCCCAATGCATCAACTCCATCAACATAAGGTTGTCTAGTTCTATTGGTACCCATACAAGATTTATCCATTAGTTTAGGATCTTGGTCACAGAAAGAACTATTCATTACCACCTGTATAAACGTTATTGTGGTTCTAATAAAATTTTAATTATCATTGCAAAAAGGCTTAATTACGTATACACAAATTAATCACAAACCATAATCCGAAGTTCAATTATCATATGAATTATACCAAAAATAAGAGATTACTTACCTAGCTACTTTCAATTGCATAAGAAGAAATTTTAATCCTCAAATGACCATTAGATTTATAATCCCGGATAACAAAAAAAGTACTTAAAAGAAATACTTACACGATCGAACTGAGTATGCAGTAAGTTGAAGCAAAACTGATAGGGGAATGGTTTTGGTAGGATAATGATCAAAATAAACCACTTGTTTTGTTTTCTAGGGATGGATTAGAATATTTAAGAGTAAAACATGAAATGTTTTAAGAGACGAGAGAGATGAACACAAAGGCTTGTTCAAACTTGGGAGGATTTATTTTTAGCGGTTTTTCTTCTTAGGGTAAAGAATGAACTGTAGTGTAAATGTCGATTAGTTAAAAAAGGAAGCTAATATTTTTATTTATAACAAGTGTATCTCATGGACGACATGTTGCACGTGCCATTTTAAGATTTTTCTCAGTCAAACCTTAAAAAACAGTCGTATATTTTTTATTATACTGCACAATTTTCTGCTTTGACGGCTCTAAAAAAATAAAATTACATGCGATTAGTACTCATTCCATACCGAATTTACAAAAAAAAAATTATATGATTAATGCACGAATTAAAAAAAAAGTTGATACGTAATTTTATAAAATATGGAGTACGTGTTGCTGAAGTTGTTATATAACCTTGAAAAAGTATTAACACAACTAAATTTTAAGTTCGCATGGACCGCTAACATGCATAACAAGATATCATATGTTGTTTCAAGTGACTTATGAATGTGCACATGAATTCTGGATGAACTTCCTTCAAAATCATCAAAATACAATACATTTTCATGTGAGCAAATGTATGTCGTCATCAACGTCACCATCATATTCTTCCCCATGTTCATTCCATATGGTATACTTTGCATTTATTCCTTTAAATGCTAAATATTACTTAACAATGTACACATTGTGAGTGTAGCGGTTCAAACATTTTACACATGGACATAAAATCCTAATTGGTTCATCAGCATCACGTGATTCCATCCAATTCTCAATCTCCCATCGGTGGACAACATACTTTATAAATATCTATATTCCCTCAAGATAAGGCTCTTTGGTTCTATCGGTACCCATCCAAGATTTGTCAATTACTCTAGGATCTATTGTGAATTCTCAGCTACCCACAGGTCACGTTAAAAACTTGTCATTACCACTTGTTGGGGTCCTAATAAAATTCTTTAATTATCCGTTGCATGAGTCATATGTATACAAAGAGTAATCACAGACCAGAATCACTTATTCAATAATCATATGCATGATTTATACCAAAAATCAGGGATTAACTATATACGGAAACAAGGAAATGCAAATATGAAACAACTTTAAGCTATCACTATACCAAAAAGTTCACATGCTAACCACCAGTATCCCAATATAGTTTCCAAAAGACAATACCAAACAATTACCCAAAAAGGTAAAAATAGGGATCCACATTTTCACAATCTAACTATCAGTCAGACCAGGACTCCTCACTCTCATTCTTCATTTTCTTCATCAGATGTTTCAACCATAATTTTGTCTTCTTCCTACTCCGACTCGGATTTGTAAATAGTATCCAGACTATTTTTGATTGTAAGCTTCTCCCAATAAGCGCACTAGTTAAAGACCTGTTCATTTCTGAAACTATGAAATTCATCTGCATGCCTTGATTCAAAAGTTGGTGGTAGCCAGAGGTTCTTGCTTCCCTTGAGCCACTTTCTGATTTGCGTGTCTTGGGCCAAATATAGAAGTCTTTTATGATTTTCCATTTTTTCTAGATCCTTCTTTTCTTTCTATGCTCTCATCCTTGCTTGTTTAACAGCTGCCTCATTAAGTTCACCAACAATGTCCTTTGGTGTTTGAAGATGGTTCATCTTAGAGGTAACCTCTCGGTCCTCCAAATCAATACAGATTCTTTTACTCTTGTTATTTTTATCATTCATATCATCCCATGTAGCCCCCCTCTTTTACATTTTCTGTTATAAATGTCTCTAAATCTAGCTAGATTAAAACTAAGTCCTTATTTCGAATATATTAAAACTAGAACTTCAAAAATTAGAACATCTGCTTTGGATAATAGAAAAAAACATACCTTTTTTTGACGAAGTCTAGTATTGCGCCGTTGTGTTGTCCATAAAGAAATATATGTGAATTTTGTTAAAGCTGGATCATGTCAGATAATCAAACACCAATGTTACATAAAGAAACAACCATCCAGAGTATGAAATCTTGTATCTATTCTGTGCTATATGAAACAAAAAAATATGACATTACAATACAAAAAAAAATCCTCTGGTAATTGACTATACAATATCACTACATGCATACCACACATACGCATCAGACAAAACTCATGATAAAATCATTAATCAACAAAATCCCCAAATGACAATCAAATAAAAGGCTTGTAATTTGTCAGATATTTCTCCCCAGAACCATCCAACCAGATGCTTACAAAAAAATAAACCCTTCTCAATTTACAAAATAACTAAATTATGTTTAATAATAAAAATCATATGAGTAAAAATCATTAAAATCAAAAACAATTAAGTACCAAAAGATCAATTCATGAATATATTGAGCAGAAAGACTTACATGGTCGAATTCCTAGAGAGATGCTGCAACTTGATGCAGAACTGAAAGGATGGTTTTGCTTGGAATATGATCAAATTTAATAACTTGTTTAGTTTTCTAGAGAGATTTCTTTATGGTTGAAGCAAAATTATATGCGTTTAATTAGAGAATTACAAACATTCTTATCCTACTGTAGAAGTTTCTGCTTTGACTGCTCTACACACTCTCCTTATTTATCTTATATTTTGTTTTTATATTCATGGTAAGCATATCCCACAGTATACTTAGATTTGGATACTAGATACGCATATAAAATATGAAATTAGATAGACTATATATTCATTCAATAGCTAATTATCTTTGTTTCCCCTTTAATAAAAAAATACAAATCATTTAACGTGCCTTCTTGTACGCGTATAAGAAAATACATATCTTTGGTATAAGATATAGTGTATTTAGTGATTAGATGCGTCGTAAAAAGCGCACCATAAGAAAGCTAGAAGAAAGTGAGAAAGGGATTATAAAAAAATTGATGAGAAAATGAGTTCTAATGAGAATTCTTTAGTTCCTGCCAATGGGCCAGTAAGCAAGAATCCTCCTCCTCCCAATGTTTTTGCTTCTTAGGATGACTTTGTCGAAAAAATTGGTTATCTATTAGAAGTTTTTTTCAAGAGGACTTCCCTGCTCCTGCCAAAGCTATTTATAATTATCCTCATCCCAAGGGTTTTGCATCTTGGAATGACTTTGATAAAAGTTATGGTGATCATATGAATAACGATTTAATTAAATGATTGAATCCATTTTTTGATTCATTTTTTTGCACTGTTGTTTTGATTACTTCGAGTCTAAATTTTATATTTAGATGTCACCAATTCTTCTGGTATTTGTAACATTTAAAACATTACATCCAAAAAATAATATCGTGGCCGAATCATGTTGAATCGATACGAGTAAAATTGATTAATAAGCATCAGTAGATATTATATAATATGTTGTAATATAGAGATTAAAAATCATTTGACAAACTAGTGGAGCCGAATAAGAATACATTAATAGTTATAATAACCTTATTACTTGATAAAAGACAGAGTAGTAATTTTATTGATGATAAGTGATTGTCTGAGTGACATGGATATCGTCATCGCACGTCTCGGATACTCCTCCAAAATTGTCCAATGAGACCATGCTCTTCATATGAGGAACTATTTTAAAACACGTTCCAAACAGTATTTTCCCTCAAAGTTCCGGTGGATGTTTCTTAGAGCGATATACGTCGGACGTCCCATGATAGTATGTCGTTGTTCTTACCCAAGAAAATCGGGGCATAAGATGGCCATTCATACCATGGTAACTTTATTATAAACTGGTCTCCCCAATTCCATTCCCCGAGTTCCCCAGGAGGTGCGTCGAAAACATTGTTATCGTCTAATGTTCAAAAATCTATGCTGACCTCGTTATTACGATCATGTACGTAGTACGCACAAAGAGTTACTCCAAACAACATCAGCACAACGACTGGGAATTCATCCTCAGGTATCTGAACGGGTGGTAATGAGTGTGTGTTGAACGTCTCACTCCTCAAAATTTAAAGGCACTATCATTGAGTATGTGTCGTCTATCCAAAAAATACACCAGTGTGCATATACACCTGACCCACGTAATCTTACAGAAATATCCTCAAGGTTGCTCCATCCCATCTTGTCGCCGAGAGTGTTTATTTTAATTTTCCCACGGGGTCAATTAGAACCACCTTGTATTCATCAGTACTTTGATATTAGCCGAAACCTCCTGTTATGCTCATGTATCGACCGTCCGGCTGCCCGTATTTTTGAGGGAGATAAATGTATTAACCTTTTTCTGGATTCAAAATGTAAACATGATCTTGGAAGAAGTCATGGTATACATATAAACACACGGGACCGTTACAAGACTCAACCAACGGATGTATAAAACACCATATAAGTCTATCTTCCAGATGACAGTTGGCTACGATAGCCTCGTACAATTCCTGAATCAAATGTTCCCCATAGAAGAGTTCTGAATCTGGGAAGCCTTCCATATGTGATGTGACATATAAGAGAAGACCAATTTTAGTATCACCAAGGATTTCCTCAAGTTTTTACAAACAGATTTGCTATGCAGAACACATTCTATTGTAGGTAGTCGCCCTAATATCTCGGTTTTTAGTTCTAAAGGAAACTTATCCATCAGTGATATATATTGAATAGTATAATAAATTATGAAGATAGAGAATCTACAATAGAACTTTATATAGGTAACCATCGAATGGTTTCCAACATTTGGTGTACCTAATAGACAATCCGTACGGTTATAATTTTTACATTTGGATAAAGTAAATAACTGTTTGTAAATGTTATACAAAAGGGTGGGGTCCGTGGGGACGTGAAGCATCATTTCGCTTTGTTTTCCCACCTCCATAAATACCGATCCCTCACATTTCTTCAAATGCTCGACCCCAAAAGTGGATCATTTATGAAACAATTTTAGACATGTCTCTATGACATGAAGTATAATTTTTATGTCTCTATGACATGAAGTACAATTTTTATACATGCATATTTCTATATAATAAAAATTGTTCATAGGAAAATGATACACATAATCATAATGATCCATGTAAAAAATGTATGCACTAAAAATATCCTTTGTATAATATGTAATGAATCAAATTTGAATGAAAGGAATAAATGATAAACGGTAAGTAATTGCATAATTTAGTTAATTCTGCCCCAAATATGTTAACAAGATATTCTAAACTTGCATAAATTTGGAAGACTATTAAAATTGTGAGAATCTTAAGTCCATGAAATTATAATAGAGTTAAGACTTTTTGCTAAATATATGGAAAAATTTGTAAATTCTATAATATATGTTCAACAGATTCATAATGGAAAATATAAGACAAGTTTTTTCCTAGGTTAACTCAAATTATATACCTTAATTGTCTTTTATCATGCCCCTTGGGGGTTGCTGCCCCAAGGCTGCAAAAGATTAAATTTCTGACCAAATTTACCTACCAAGGAAAAAAATCTAAACTCTCACTGGTTAGAGTAAATGGGAAATGGGAAGTATAGTGGTGAATTAGATGGAAACCCTAGAATAAACTAGGCCATATGGTTATCAAAGAATTCAGTCATTTCCAATTCAATTTTATCATTCCCCTAATTCTAAAATTTGTATTTGCACATAAATAAAATGTTTATTAATCAAAGTACTCATTCAATATCTTGTTCTTTTTCTTGTCAAAAAATTAGTACTCAAACAGATGAAATATAGACAAATATTATACAATATATGCACATAGTATCTAAAGAAATATAACATCCGTAAATATTAAACATTCCCAAGAAAATTATAAGTTTGAACATCACAAGATTGATGTAATAATTTCCAGGAATCTTCAGAAAAAACATTAATTAAAACATACCAAAAATATATATATATAAAAGATAAAGACATATATTTAAACAAAAGATGATGTAACAAGATGTGATTGAATACCATGCATGCATATCATCAACATCAGACTAGTAGATTAGATCAGTGAGAATCCCCTTCTTCTTCACTGCTACTGTCCACAATTGTGACCATATCTTTGTACGGCCAATCATCATCATCATCTTTATCTTCGTCCTCATCTTCATCCTCAAGCGCCAGCCCAAACCAAAACCTGTATTCCGGATCATCAACATCATCATCCTATTGATCATCATCCTCATCCTCATCATGATCATCATGTTCATCCTCATCCTCATCCTCCTCCTCCTCCTCCTCATCATCATCGACTTCAGCCTGATCAATATCATCATCTATATAACAAGGAACAACCATGCAACCAAAATAAGCTATAATCTCATCATTTTCATAAATAAGAAATTGTAAAGAAGTTACTACTAGACTCATCATGATTACTTTTGATATTGTTGATGGTGGATTTTTGACAAAGGAGAAAACCGTAATATTGCTTTCTGCCTAGCTGCAGAAGCACAAGATAAATATGTATAAATTTCTGACCCGACATCAGATTTATAAATACATATTGTTATCTTACATTCCGCAAGAGAATTGAGAATGCATATTCATCTCATTGATAAATTAGCTCTGTAGTTCTTTATATATTTATTCACTTCCAGAATTTCAGGGCTTTACCTAGCTAAACCCTCGCTATTTCATGTGCGTTCATATAAACCATTTGTGTTAATCAAACATTGATTATACAAAATTGCGGACATTCAGAAGAAAGGCTACCCCACATCTGGATAGAAACGCTAATTTAGATGTATACCATCTAATTGCAGATTCGCATTAAGCATAATCTCAAGATTGCAAAATTCCACGATTGAATCTCTTGAATATGTTCCAGATGCACTGCATAAAATTTAAGCACAATGCTAATATTAAACTATCATGCGACTGAAAAACTCTAAATAGGACATAAATGTGGCCAGAGCATTAACAAATTTCAAAGTGCTAGCTTTGGAAAACCTTGGCCACAGTTCCAACACAAATGAAGTAGCACACACATGTACCAAAAAGGCCAGAAAAGCCAACAGATTCAACATATGCATCAAAAGGGGGGTGGGCTAAGTACTTTGCGCTCCTAGCAATGTTAGCACAGAGCGACACTAAGTACTTAGCGCCTGTTATATTTCATCTCTTCAACAAGTTTAGTAATTAGTATAACGGCCCTATTGTTATGATGGAGAGAAGAACCTATGATTAGCTTTTCAGGAAATTTCCAAACAAACAATTTCAACGAAATCTTTCAATTTCTTATTTTACTCTATTCAAATCTATGTATTCCTCTATCCGTAGAGTATATTGAATGTACTTAGCGCTGCTAGCAACGCTAGGGCCACATGCGCTAAGTATTTAGCGCTGCCGCAGCTAGCCACAATTTTTCTCCCTCTTTTCCTTTGCGTCATTTTTCTACTTTTCACACTTGCACCTATGAAACCATTGCTCATTTGAGCCTAAAAATTCACGTGTATTGAGTCCATGACTCCCCGAACTCTACACGAAATCAAATCATAATGGGGGGATAAAACATGAGGTTTTGGTCTGGCGGTTATAACAACATGGGAATAACGACATCCCATGAACAGTGAATTACTAAGTCGTGGAAAGTGTGAAGCAGTTAATAGATTGTGGAATAATGGTTTCTCAAAGATTCCAAGGCGGTTAAGCCATTAACCCCACGCCTTTCACTTCTCCAGCTCTTCACTATCTCCATAACTTTACAAGGAAACATGTAAGAACTTTACTATTATAAATAGGCTACTCAGCCCATTTGGAAAAGATAACAAGCTTACGAATCTATTTTTCTCAATAGTTCTACAACTCTACACATAATTCAACACACTAGTTTCCTTCAACTTTCTTTGCTTCCCTCCTCTTAGATCAACCCATTTTCTCTCATCGTGATCGAAGCAGAGAGGAACTGCTACTATCGTGGTTTAGGCTTGCTCTGTACGATTTTGATCTCTGAATCTAAAAAAAGTACTTCGACAGAATATTGTTTTTGCCTAGAATCAATTTTTAGGTGCCAACAATTGGCGATCACAGTGGGAGATCAATATTTCGGTCACGAATCCAACATTTAATTATTTGGAATTCAATTCTTCAATTTTCATAAAATGGTGGAGCTTAGGTCAGGTTCAGCAACCAACCCTAATTCAAGTTCAACAACCGCTACTGATACTGGTAATGTCAGTGGTGGGACTCCAGAGATCATTCTTCAAAACACCACCACTGAAAGTACCAAAACTCCTCTCTGCACCACTGAAAGTGTCAAAGGCAAAGAGCAGGCGTCACCAACTATAGCTGATTTGATGAAGCGACAAGAGACCTTGGCAAAGGTTCAAGTACACATGGCCACCATTCAGAAAGAATTTATTACTTTCCTTAAGACTTTAACACAGCAGTTAAAACCAGAGCATCGTCATCATCAAAGGAAGCAATTTAGTAACGCAACTTTTGGCGACACCAGTGCATCAAAAGCTAATACTCGGGATGACGATAAAGTGCAGGTTATCACAGAATGTGTACTAGAGAAGAGTCAGCTGTAATAAAACTTCGTGACTCGCGAAGATTTAGAAAGGCTCTTGCAAAATCATGGAAAGGAAAATTCATCTTCATTCCATCAACACCAACCCCCTTACCCAGCAGAAATTCAAAGGATCGCACTGCCAAGAGGATATTCGTCTCCTATATTCTCATTTTACGATGACACTGAGAATGCTCGAGAACATCTTTCTTGATTCCTGGAATCATTAGGAGTATATGAATATAATCAAGTATTGCGACTCAAGAAGTTGTCCAAATCTCTTACAGGGAGAGCTTATACTTGGTACAAAAACCTCGCTCCTAACATCATCTCTAGTTGGTCCCAGTTGGTTAATGCTTTTTAAAAAAAGTATTTATTCGTATCTGAGGAAATCACTCTCTCGGATATGGGAAGGATGTTCCATCGGAAAAACGAGTACCCAAACGAATATGTAAAGAGGTTCAGAACACAAGCTCTCGACTGGTATAACTAGAATGTAACTGAACAACAATTGGTGGAGCTTGTCATTAATGGTATGATTCAAGTTTATCGTGCTTTATCAGAAAATTTATGATTTCAAACATTCTCTGAACTACACGAAGCCGCCAAAAGATCGGAAACAATTTCGCCAGCCTTGTTGGAAAAAACGAGGCCTACCAGAGAAAAAAAGCCATGGAGACCCTCGTGGGAGTAGGCGCCTAGCGAACAAACAACATTCTACCCAATACTCTATAGGTATTGTTACTGAGGAAAGAAGAAAAAGGAAGGAAGTTTCTCAATCAACGTCGCAGACTAAACACGCCGCATCGACTCCAGCAAAATCCCCAGCATTAACTTAAGGACAAGACTCGGTCGAGACTTCGCGTCAGCCACGACAAACTAAGACGGATCTGGCAATCCCAGATTCCCCGTTTCCCATGAAGGAAGTTCTCGAACTACTGGAATTATAGGTACCAAACGGAGCTATCAAGTTTCCACCTATACGACGTCTACCCACCGAAGAGTACATGTCCAATCTGAAATACTTTTACTTCCACAGATTCGTCAATCATCCCACCAGTGAGTGCAATAGTTTAAAAAACATCTTCAAAGAAAAGATCGACTCAGGAGAACTATTTCTGGGACTGAAGGCGTCCATAGAGATTCTCTCCCAATCAGAAGCTTCACCCTATCTGGGGACTCAGTCAACAAAACTGTTCAATCCATGATGAAGCGCATATGTGAGCTCCTTTACTTATCGAAGGCGCAATGAAGAGATATTTTCACCGCTCTAAATAGTGTTGTATCGAGTAAACGTCTACTCTTCGCCGAAAAAGCTACTGACTTCCCCAAGACCGCTCCAAAAGACATAATCATCAAACATAATGAGAATCCTAACTGGGGACTTCTTACCACAGCCTGCCTCAAGGATTCCAACTTCGAGCAAACACTAATTGATTCGGGCAATGATGTCAATATTATTACTATCAAGACTTTGAGAGTTGCGGGAATTTCCAGGCACAAAGCTGTACATTCGCCAACAGTGGTTAAGAATTATGAAGGGAAGTCCAGGAGTGCTTATGTCTATATCACTCTCGAAGTAAAATGGGTGATACACAGACACATTCCAAGTTCCACATTGTAAAAGAAGATCCAAGTTATGACATGGTTATAGGACGCCCATGGAGCCGTAGCAACAAAACGGAACCATATGTATCTCTTTCGCCGGTGTCACCGCCTCAAAGACTCTCAAACAAGCCTGTAAAATGGGTGATACACAGACATATTCCAAGTTCCACATTATTAAATAAGATCCAAGTTATGACATGGTTCTAGGACGCCCAGAGCCGTAGCAAAAAAACGGAACCATATGTATCTCTTTCGCCGGTGTCGCCGCCTCCAAGACTCTCAAACAAGCCTGTAAATCCTGAAGACTGCCTATCATACGAGTTTCTCCGTGCAATTAATCTGGATATTTAGCAGCTGCCAGGAGAGGACACGACATCATACGTCCGAAGGTTTCACATACAAGTAAGTCATATCCAACTAACTCCTTTTCAACCAGCGATCTCATGTACCATCAAAGCTTGGGGATCTTACCCGGATATCAACCTTACTCTGACTCGGCGATGTGAATGGGAAGTTGATCCTTTTTAAAATTTTATCAAATGGGTATGGATTGTCTCTACTAGAAATAAGGAAACTAATGACCCGGTCATTAAGAAGACATGTCATGAAGATAAGGGGCCTGAAACCGATTCCTTCCATATCGGAGATACGGTAGGGAAAATTACAGACTCTCCTGAAGAAGAACCGTATCTTATCACTGAAGCCTTTATCGGCAGTTACTACAAACTTGTCAATACTGACAAGCAAGAAGGAGTGGTTATACATGGCAAATAGCTTAAAGCTCACAACGCTTAAAGAAGTCTGCTACCACCCCACAACATTTCCATGTTTTATGCAATATTTGTAATCCCTCCAAAATGTTTTCAATATCTTGCATTCATACTTAAAATTTCGATTTATTAATCAAGTAAAGTATTATTTCTTTCAAAAAATATATCCTTGCAAATCATTCAAAAAATCTTTACCTATTCAAAATCCCAAAATAAAACCACGAAAAAGCCATATATCTCATAAAAAACCCTATAAGACTTACAAAGTCTAGAAAAACTCCTTGAATACTGGTTCAACACCTTCAACATATGTCTTCTCCATCTTCTCAAGAGCTTCAGTCGCAAGCTTCAACTCCCGAGACAACCTCTCAACTTCATATTTAGCTTTGGTCATCGTCTCCAAACTTGGAGTCGTACCTTTATCTTGCAAATACTTCTCAGTAACTTCAAAATGACGATGAAGCCATGATATATCAAGCTTATCCCTTTCATCCGCTTCCAAAGAATCTTTCCATTATTGAAGTACTATCTCAGATACTTCTCGACAAGGAAGATAAATCATCTCATGTACAGTTGGCAGTAATAGAATCACATCATTCTCCAGAGTACGGTAGTTCTTGGGGTTACCTACGAAGAAATAACCGAACTTATTCCATACTTTGGTATACAACTTAGTATGAATAAGTTCGGTTATTTCTAAATAATGAGAGGTAAATCACCTCATTCCAACTTTGGAAGAAGATCCTACGGCCGTTACGGTAAGACGACCTAAATCTGAATTTTCCTGACAACGAAAAATCGCTAAAGTCTTTCCTGAAATCATGGATGGTTCTACATATTTGGTAGTTTAAGAGTCATAATCAGGATATTGTGGTTCTAAAACAGTACATTAAACTTACTTGGAGCTGTGACAAGCCTTCAGAAGAAGAAGGCATCTCATAACTTGACTCGATACAAAATTCTTCGTTTTCAGCTCCGGATTCTTCAATTTCTTTGGTTTGGAATGATTTTTCGGGTCCATTGTCATCTCGTCCTTCTTCCTCGGTACTTATAATCACAACGGTACTATCTGATACAGGGAGGTTCGTGTTTCCAGTCATCTAAGAGTAATGATTATTCGTAAAAGTCAGATTTCATTAAATTCAACAGGGCGAGAATCTCTACAACTCAAGAATTTTCAAGGAAATCCCACTTACAACATAAGGAGCAGAGATGCCAATCCTTGCTGGGAGACCAAACTTGAAAGGTTGAGTACCCAAATTACCCTGATGAGTTATGCATCCATATTGTATAAAAGTGCTCGTCAGGAGAAGATATAACTATACTTCATAAAAAAATAAGAGAAAATGCAAGGGGATTACCTTCTTCAAAGGACGATCTTCACTTCCAAGCATAATTACCAGTGGTCTCTTCTCCCCAGATCGAGGAACGACGTTCGTTGTAATATCAGGTACAAAGTGTGCTGGGAACCACGACTGCAAGGAATGAATTAAATATTTAAGTACTGAGTGAAGAATGATAATCAAATTAAAGAGGATTCGAAATACCTGTGTCAAATTGATGATCGAATCATACTTCGCTACATAAGTCATACTCAAGTTTGGCCGATCTGCTATCTCCTTTTCAGAAGGCACACCACGCGCACCAGAAGGCTCACTAAAAACGAAGCATATTCACCAGTGGCATATCCTTTTCTATTAGCCTGCATAAAGGGAAATACTTTAACCAGGGATGGTATGGGAACCCTCAGATTGCTGAAGAACGTCTATAGCAGGTGCCCTAGTACGGTAACAAGGAATACACTGATCAAAGCCCATTTGCCGAGCTTCCCTATTAATATTGTAACTCTGCAGGACATAACTATCGCCACGAATAACAAAGATATTTCCTGGAGTACAACTAATCATAAAAGTGGCTTTACCAACTGCAACAGTATTACTTTATCGCTTGGACCAGAATTTAGAAGAATACCAGACGGAATCACATGTGGAAGCTTCGAACCCCAAGGTCTGAAATTTACCTTCTTCTCATTATCTATTAAACTAATAAGACTAATAGAATAAGGCTTCCTCTTACTCCAACGAAGTATTCTAGCATACTCCATCTCAGTACTCGGATAAGAAGGCTTGGTCTTTGGCGCATATTCAGGAAAATGTCTCCATAACCAGGCTTGCATAAACATAAGAGGTATGAAAGATTTATCTTGTCATGACCATTTTAAATTCTCACGTCACGGATGAAACTATCTAAATGCGATTATAAAGAGCCAAGAAACAAATTACTAATGAGAAGAGTCTTTCCACTAGTGAGCACAACAACAAGTGGGATAAGTGAAGACTTCACTTGAACACCAGGAGAATCTTCGAAAACGTCTCTCGAAAGCCAAAGTAAAAGGAACGCATCAATGCATAAAGGATCGTCAACAGCTAGACCGTCAACGCTCGTACTTCCATTCCACCAATAATAAGCCCAAGTTGAATAATTCTTAATGTTGCAGCGAATGAATTTCCGCAATTCTTCTATTTTCTGAACAAGGATGATACTGTTTTCCTTATCCTTGTCAGACCACTCAAGCAGAATGCTACTAATAACAGGAAGTTGCAGCAAAATCGCCATGTCTTCTAAGGTGATTGTTAATTCACCCCAAGCACATATTATTGAATGGACTGGGACACACCAGAGAGAAGAAAATACAAGCATACTCTAATGTTCAAAGTCTTAGACACTTGCACAACGTGGAATATCTTGGCGTTTTCCAAAACCAGCTTCACCTGAGGATTCTTCAACACAAATTTAGCCCATCCTTTCCATTCATACTGAAGAGGTTGGAATGTCTTGAAATTAAAAAAAAAAGGCATATATTCCCTTCTCTATAAACAGCACCTGATAAGAGCTGGTGGATAAATATCCTGGCGGAGAGGAGTGTTATTGTTGTTCAAGATAAAGTTTCCAACATAACCAGGGCCAGCAGCCTCTTCAACAACACCATCAAAGAGATTATCATGGATGATGGGCACATTGTCTAGAAAAATAACATCAGATTTCTCGCTTCCATCATGACTAGAAGCAATGGTAGCATTACTTTCCTGATTGGTAGACATCTACAAGTGGTTCCAATAATATTCATGTCAACTACTGGGCAAGCATACACAAGGTTTGGTTTTATTTTGTATATATATATAGTATTGATATGCAAATACATGTTCATATATATATATATAAATTAAAACAAATATCAAGGAAAATTACTACAAACTTTAGTATACCTGGTTAAAGCTTAATAATACTGTAGTGGAGCCTATGAAGAATTACCACAATCAGAGACAATAATTGTGGAGTTGAAATTCACTCAAAAAGAGCTGTCAAGAGAAGACCAGTGACAAGTCAATAGCATTCTTATGCAATGAAGCAAGTAAAAATTGGAAAGAGTAGCAAACACTCACGTCAAAAAAAAAAAATGTGATTAACTCACGTAAAAAAAAAAAAAGCTTACTTGGTCGGTGCCGGAAATTATTCGATAGCATCGGAATATCATTTCTGGTAATTTCTGACAACTAAGCTTGTTGATTTATTTTTCTTATATTAGTAAAAGAAAAATCACCATCTAGTGTTTATCACGAAACATTATTGTTCCACGCTAAGCAGGGGACTTAATGTTGATGTTAGATTTTTGACAAAGGAGAAAATTGTAATATTGTTTTCTGCCTAACTGCATAAGCACAAGATAAATATGTATAAATTTCTGACCCGACATTAGAATTATAAATACATATTCCTATCTTACATTCCGCAATAGAATTCAGAATGCATATGCATCTCATGGCTAAATTAGGTATGTAGCTCTTTATATATTCATGCACTTCCAGAATTTCAGGGCTTTACCTAGCTAAACCCTCGCTATTTCATGTGCATTCATATAAACCATTTCTGTTAATCAAACATTGATTATACAAATATGCCGACATTCAGAAAAGAGGCTACCCCATATATGGATATAAACGCTAATTTAGATGCATACCATCTAATTTTAGAGTCGCATTAAGTATTCTCAAGATTGAAAACTTCTATGGCTGAATCTCTTGAATATGTTCCGGATGCACTGCAAAAAAGTTAAAGCACAATGCTAACATTAAAATCTCATGCGAATGAGAAACTCTAAATAGGCCATAAAAGTGGTCACGACATTAATAAATGTCAAAGCTAGTGGTGCACAAGCAATAACCATGGCACTAGAAAGTGCTATACTTGGTAAACCTTGGCTACAATTCCAACACAAATGAAGTAGCACACATATGTACCAAAAAGACCAGAAAAGCCAACAAATTCGACATATGCATCAAAAGGGGAGTTGGCTAAGTACTTAGCGCTGCTAGCAATGCTAGCACCCATGCTAGCACAGGCGCTAAGTACTTAGCGCTGCCGCGGTTAGCCACAATTCTTCACCCTCTTTTCCTTTGCGTCATTTTTCTACTTTTCACACTTGCACCTATGCAACCATTACTCATTTGAGCCAAACAATTCAAGCGTGTTGAGTCCATGAATCCACGAAATCTACAAGAAATCAAATCATAGTGGGGGGATAAAACATGGGGTTTTGGTATGACGGTTATAGCAACATGGGAAGTAAGTTACTAAGTCGTGGAAAGTGTGAAGCAGTTAATATAAAGTGGAATAACGGTTTCTCGAAGATTCCAAGGCGGTTAAACCATTAACCAACTACTTCCACTTCTCCACCTCTTCACTATCTCCACAAATTTACAAGGAAACATGTAAACTCTTTACTATTATAAATAGGCTACTTATCCCATTTGGAAAAGATAACAAGCTTACGAATCTCTCAAGCTATGTTATTTTTCTCAATAGTTCTACAACTCTACACACAATTCAACACACTCGTTTCATTCAACTTTCTTTGCTTCCCTCCCCTAAGATCAACCCATTTTCTCTCATCGCGACCGAAGCAGAGCAAAACAGATACTATCGTGTTTTAGGCTTGCGTTGTACGATTTTTGTATCTGAATTTAAAAGAAGTACTTCTACAGTACATTATTTTTCCTAGAATCAATTTTTTTGGTACCAACAAATATTTAGGTTTGATACTAGAACTTTAAGTATTAGTTTGGAGACTTGGGAGATAAAAATGTAGTAGTACTCTTTCTCTTTCTTTACTCATTTTTTTATACATGTCCTTTCTGTTTCCAATACACTTTTTTAAAATTACTTTAATATTCAAGCCAACCATGGTTAATTGCAATCCAACTGCCACACTGTTAGCAACAAAAACAACATACATTCGGGTACCCAATACCCGCGGGTACCCGGTGGGTAATACCCGTTAGGACCTGAAAGCTTATCGGTTCCTCACGGTTCTACCCGTCAGGTACCAATATTGTTAATAGGTTCAATCTTAGGACCCGAAACTGGACCCAATGCACCCGATTCCGGGTAATAGGTACCCATTGACAGCCCTAACTACACCATATTGTTATCAAAGGGTTTATCCATTTCAAATATAATATTCTCATTCCCCTAATTTTAAAATTTGTATTTGTTAATTACACATAACTCAAATGTTCATAAACTGGTATTTATCAATGAATTCGAGTTTTATTCAATGATTGTTTGCAAAATACATAAAACCAAATTCAATATTCTCTCTCCTTAAAGAAACCCTAGAATACACTACACCATATGGTTATCAAAGACTTCATACATTTCATTTCAATATTCCCATTCCCTTCATTTTAAAATTTGTACTTGCAAAATATACATATATAAAATGTTCAAAATATGGTATTTATCAATGAATTCGAGCTTTATTCAATGATTGTTAGCAAAATAGACATAACCAAATTCTTTTCCAGCTGATCTTTATTCAATTACCCTAAAGCCAATTTATACCCAACTTCAGACATATAATTATAATTATAATAACATTGGCAAACATAGTTAACATAAGATAAAGAGGCTACGAGGCATGAAATTAATACGATTCAACGATTATCAAACACATAACAAACAAAAACTTGAATAAAATGAGCATATAAAATATATTAAAGATTATCCATTCAAACCCGACCATTTCAAGATTAACCTTTTAAACACGTTAATAAAAAACATAACATAATAGCAAGCCTAAAAAGATATTAAAGGCAATGAGTTAGAACCTTAAATAATACCCAAAAAAAGAAAAAGGAAACCTAGTTTAACTTTATCGACCCTCCTTTTCATCTTCCCTCAAACCCTAACCCTTTCCTTCGCATACAACTCTGAGATAATCACATGCAAAATACTTGTGATTTTTACCTATCCAATAGGCTGGGGATGGGGTTGTTCCTCTAAAATCTCAGTCTTAACACCATTGCTCACTCATAACCTCCTTACCTTTGGAAAAATATTTCTATATAAATCCTCCTCATCATATTCATTATCACCTATTTCTTCACCACTCTCCTTTCGAAGCTTATCGAAACTTCGAAAAAAACCATACCAGGTCTTATGAGGAGAGGGTGGAGGCTCTTCATCGACTCTTTCCTCTGCTGGGACACTTTCAGAAATGAAGATTCTGGAATATATTCTTGAATAAGAAAAGGTTCTTTGTTTCTCTCACCAGCCATTTCTCACTAAATCTTCTCTAGTTTTTTTTACTCTTGTGAAGTAATTCCCACCGGTGACGTGGCTTGACTTTTTCTAGGTTTTTGTTTTTCTTCTCTTATGATATGACCATAATAAATGGTCAGAATTTCTTCTGAGGACATAATAACATTGGATTTTTATATCAAAAAATATGCACCAAAAAGAACTTATGATCTTTATGAGTAGAATAGTGTATCGATGTTGGTTGAGTTATGGCTCTGCTCTGGGTAAGGTATTCGCACCTGATAAATTTAGGTTTTTCCCTTGGAAATTGAGAAAGTTATGTGTATATGTAATTGCACTTCTTGTGGGGGCATAACATTAATGGCATCTTCCTGGAAGAAAAATAATATCAGAGACTAGAGTCAAGGCATTATTATTATTAATATTGTCTGCAATGGTATTTTATGAACTTTTAATTAAAGGAACAAGAGAAGAGTTTATAGAATTTGTGCAGAATATTCTTCTGAGTAGGATGTTCTTAAATATTATTCCTTTAACATTTTGTTTACTATTTTTTGAAGCTTTTTATTTAAAATAAATATTTGTTTAATAAAACATTTTATTTTTGGTAAAATTTGGGACCATATTAATACGAAATGGAAAAGCTTGAATCGTGGCTAACTTGTGTTGACTTTATAAGAGACAAAAATGATTAGTATGAGTCTATGGATTAACAGATATATGGAGTGATTCAGAAGAAAATAAGTGAAATAGCAAACAAAGAAATTGTAACAAAATAAGCATATCCAAGAACAAACAGTTTTCACTAAATTCATCCATCAAACACACAAAAAATATAAAACAGACATCCAAAAAATCTAAAAAAAAAACATAAAATATTTCAAAATAAATCAAGCCAAATCCGCCGAAAATCTCCTTGATAATTTGCTTAGCAACAACCATTGCATCTGGTCATGTCCATGTGTTGGCATGGTTGTTGGTAGGCTCTGGAAGAACTTCAGGTACTCCAACCAAACTCCCATTGACTTTCTCTTCAAGAAGTGGCTCATCGGATATTTATGGTATGCCAGACACAATTTCATCAAGAGGGGAATCTTCATGAATGGCACCGTTCTCCCCATCATGAACTTTGGCATTCAATGAAATAACATGATATCCCAATGATACGAAACCAATAGTATGAATTTCGGCATCCAATGGAATAACACTTACACTAGTTATGCCGCCAAGGTTAATAGTAATCCTTAATTTCTGACGAAATTGACACTCTCAGGGTGCAACCATTAATCTTTTATTATTTGAATCCCTCACTTCTGGATCCTTTTTATTCCCATCTCTACCTCTAAAACTCATTTTTTCCTTTACTCTTTCTTAATTCTCACTCTTTGTTCTATTGTAGTTTTGATTTTTTCTATCTCTTAATCTCTAAGGAAAAACCCTAATTTATATCCTTTAAAGTGCATATCTCATTTCCAATACCTAATATATCGGTTTTCCATATTAAAATATATCCTCGAAGGTACACTTTTTTTTTCCATGACACATGGGATTTTATACCTCATTTAAGATAAAGTATTTCCAATTGTGGGTATTAAGTTCCTAATATTTTAAGTGAAAACCGAAGAAGTTTATTTTTAGAGATAAAATTGGGCTATTTTTTATTTATTTTTTGGAAACATAAATGGTTGGAAATAGTTAATATGAAAGATAAACGACAACCTATCATTTGGAGAAAATGATTTTTAATGTTTTTTTTTTTGGTCTTGGTAGGAATGGATCTTAGGACATAAGGGTCACTAACTACACTAGCTCATTTTTACTATTTGTGAATGAAACCTTTAGTTCCACATAGGAGAAACTAAAGATGTTTCCTCTCCATATTACTAAGAAAATTGCATCTAAGAGTGTCCATTTGGGTCAACACACTTTCGTGTGAGGGAAATGACTTAGGCAATGGGTTAGTTGGTGCAACCACATATTTCACACACGCGCGGTGCTTCGCACCGAAGCACGCACGCCGTCGCCTCCCGTCTGGTTGGACGGGCTCGGTTTCGGGTGTGGGTCAACCAAGACTTATCTTTTTGGAAAAAATTCTTTTAAAATATTTCTAAATAAATTTGAATTTCAAAAATAATATCTTGTCTTAATGGAGGCATCTGACCCGGCGGACATAATTTCCTTGTAACATAATGTCGACATTTTTATGTCGTTTTCTCTTTACAACATCTTTACACCATTATGTCGACATTCATAATTGATTGCTGGAATAATTTTTGCCTATAAAAACAAATTGATTTTTTCATTTCAACTCAACCCAGAGCATGCTACTATCCCGAGATCTTTCCCCTCTTCTTGCTTTGATGTGCGCTTTGCTTGTTTATTTCCTTCCTTCTTCCATTATTGGTGAGTTCGTTGAGTGGGTAATTTGTATTGTGCTTATACAAATCATAACGGGAAGTTCTATCTTGGATACATCTCCGTTGTGGGGATATAGCATCTCTCATTCTTGAGGAGTACCCACGGACTATTGTGTTAAGGACAATTTGCTAAGGAGGTGGCTCTATCCTTTGTGTGCAAATCACTGTTTCAATTCAGAGATTTTATTTTAACGTTAACGTATTCTATTTCAGTATTTTTATTGTTGCAGATACAACATTAGCCGTAGGTAAAACAAAAATATGTCAATAATCCAACCACATGAATTGACTTCAAATTAACCAGTAAGTTAAACCAAAACCATAAGTTACCACTTTAATACATTTAGCCATAAATTAGATAATTGGTAGCACATCAGTACTGCACACAGATATTCATAAAAACTGTGGTAGTAGTGTGCACTTCACTTAGGCTAGGTTGGGGACTTATCTAATACATACTATCTCATAACTATAGGTCCTTGTTTAGGTCCGAATGAGACATATAAATGAGTCAAAAACTCTTAAGTATAAAGTGGTGACAATATACATAAATTCACACCACACTTGATGGCTGGTTACATATGTGATTACCAGTACCCATGAGTTCCAAAACAAACTCAAAATGAGAGATGTCATATAAACTTTAAAAAAAAAACATGTTTTTAAGGCATTTAAGGGTTTGAAGATAGAGATGATGTAATCTAGTAACGGATGCTCGACATCGACAAAAACAGAATTATACACAACCATTTATGATTAAATGCATACGAGACAATCCATAACATGCATATCATCCAATCAACACAACTTTGAATTCTGGAAAACTTGAATTTATTATTATTCATCATGGAAGCAATTCAAAGCAAGGAGTGGAACAAGTGATAACCCAATTGGATAGTACAAAATTTCAATGAGTTAAGAAAATACACATCTTTTTAACTTGAAAGGAGGTACCATTATCAGAATTAAGCTTATTCACACTAGCTTTTCAAGCAAGTGAAATATATAACTCAATACCATTGCTAGTGAAATATATAACTCAATACCACTGCTAAACTTAGATTTAGATACCCATTCAAGCATTAATCAAGAATTAGATAGTATATTACAAAAAGGAATAGAAAAAAAATCCATAAAATTGATATGAACCCTAATTCATCTCTTTGTGTGTACAATTTAAATTCAAGGAAGAATTTGAAGTAAAGTATCTAATCAAACATGCATTTATCTTGGTACACAAAGTCACAAAATGATGAGAATCATTTGGATCAATTGGGTGAGAACCACTTGCCACAAATCATATTCTTAACTGAAGAACAAAAACTTCCTCTACCCCATTTATTCACAAAAATGGTCGGGGAACAACACCAAGAGATTCGAGCCACAATCCTAAACAAACTACATCAATACAGATGTAAACGTTAAATATTGAAGTTTGGTTGTATCATACATGTTGTTTATAAATACCAGGACAGAACCAAGTAAGAGGGAGGTTATGTCATTTAGAGAGAGAGAACTATAGCAAGTTCAATAGTATTGTTTGAGTGTTCTTGAGTGACATTGATTTCATACCATTGTAAGGCTTTTCTTTCCTAAATAACATCAAGTATTTTACCCCCGTGGACGTAGGTAATCATATTGAACCATATATTTCTCTTGTATGAATGTTATTTTGTTCTTAGATTACTAGTTTGTTTACTTCTTTGTGAATGAATGGTTAGATATGGGTGGTTAGATTTTATTCAACTACAGTACCAACACATGGTTGGAAGTTGGAACCGCACAAGGAAAAATTTGTTGCAACCTGGATCAACCGAAAAAACACTTTAACAGTCAAGCGATAAGTTTGTTGAGTCTACTTATAACCAATTAAAAAACAACATCATGGGTGTAGTTGTATAAAATCTAACTACACTCATCCAACCATTAAACCACGAATAAGAAGCTAAACGAGTAAGTCTAAGAACATAATAACCATAATCATTGAAGAGATGTACGTGGTTCGATATGATTACCTACGTCCACATGGGTAAAGGCTTGATATTATTTGAAAGAGATCGAGATTACAAAGGTATAAACTCAATCTCACAAAAGAAGACTCAAAATTACTCTCACAAACTTGCTACAACTTTCTTTCCAAAAAATATATCATGCCATCTATCTTGATGGAGCCTAGTATTTATAGACAAAATATACTATACAACCAAACTTCGATATTGGGCGCTTATATATAAGTTGTTCTAGGTTACCCGGGAGTATATCCCGAATTCTTGATGTCATGCCCCGAGTCTTCTCTGGTTCTCTCGATATGTTGATCTTCGTCTCGACTTGCCCTGGACTTTATCCGAGGTAATAGTAGCTTCTTGTTCTTTCATTGGTCACGAACCGAAGTGAAGAATGTTCTTTGATTCTTGTTAGGTGCAATAAATGCTTCTGATCATATCACGCGTGCTTTGTAAACTCATTAAATGCTTTGTCTCCCTGTTCAAACTCGGTCGTTGGTCTTTTCTTTTACTTTCCATGTGCCCTAATTTCTGTATCATAGTCTTTTCGTCTAAGATTCCTACACGTGTCCTTATATTTTTCCCCTTTCTTTCCATCTGGACCAAGGGTACAACGGGAAGAAACCTTTTATTTTCCCCTTAACCGCCTCCACATCCTTGGTAACCACCACGTATTCAGCCCTCTTTCCTATTTTCACCTTTTACCTTCAAGCGCCGGTTCATTTTTTTCTTTACCTCTTTTCTTTAAATAAGAGAATAAACTAAATTCCCATATTTACTTCTTCTTCAACATTCTCTGCGACTTCAACCTTCCTTCTTCTCCGCTATTAAAGTTCTTCTGACATCCTACCTTGACTCTCTTTCTCCATTATTCGCGAGATCACCATCGTTATTATTGAAGATTTTCCTCATCTTATCATCTCGGTTGTACTTGTTATCAGAATCATCATCAAGATCAAGGTCATCAATCATCGACAATCAAATGGCGGAGAGACCTTAAACTAGCCCTCCTCGTTCAAAAAGTATATATCTTTCTCCGACGAAGATTTTTATTTTCTTTATTATTTATTTCTAGCCATTGATCTCTCTCATGAAACTCGTGATAGAATCAAACATGTTTTTCCTGATCATCACATATATTTTGATGATCATGATTTCTCTGATTGTGAAACTTTCTTTTCTGATTGTAGAAACCCTGAGAAAAAAGGTATACCCAAGACTTCAGAGATGACTGACCAACAATTTTTTGTATATCTCAAAAATCAGTATATTTTTCAAGTTTATAACATATCGTTGTTGGTTGGTAAGCGTGGTCAATTAGATCGTACGCAGTACCTTGAGTTTGTGCACTCGGAGAATACTACCATTATTACCAAGGGCCAACTCGACGCATGGCTCAGAATGCCTCTCTATAGTCCATCTCGGCCATTTATGTATGAAGTTTTCTCTCGAATTAAGCCAGCTCATTCTGTGGGGCAGTACAATGGTAACTGGTATCGATTTCTGGCTGAGTGGGAAAGGAGAAGCAAGGGTAAGTATATAATTTCTTCTCATTCTACCTATGATCCTTCTGGTAACCCCAAGTATACGGTTCAGAGCTTTCTGGATAACTACAAAGACTGCACTGCCTCCTCGGGTGCTTTATCATGTTTGCCTTTTAGGCCTGGTCGCCATATTCCTCCTCTTAATAAGGATGAGAAGCTGTTTCTCGATGAGGATCACGAGATGGGTCATACAACCAATAAGCACTTGACACACACCAGCGATCATATCTGGGATAGAACCCCCTTTATCATTCGTGAGAACCTGTTGTCTGGTCATCGTCCACTTCCTTAGAATCTCATTGGTCGTGCCCCTAGCTTTCATGGGTGGTAAACACAAAGAGGGTATGTTCTTACTATTTACTTTCTCCTTCTGTTTTTTTGGCTTTCACTCGTTAATTTTTCTTAGTGCCTTCGCAGTTCTCCAAGCCGAGTCGGGAGAGGAACGGGACTTCTCGAGGCGGGGAGGAGGCTGTTAAGATAACAAATGCCACTTCTTTTCATATTTTTAAGTACATATACTTTCCCATATATGTTTCCTTAACATGGGTTGACCCGCTTCTTGTTTGCAGAAGGTGAGGTCTATTGCTCTTGACGGTGATGAAGATGATGAGTCTGATTGTGGTCTTATTCCAAGGATTTCAAAAGGTTCTGGTGGTAGTGCAAATCAAGATATTTTGGGAAGTGATGGAAATCAAGTTGCTGGTGGTGGTGGTGAAGGTATTAGTAAGGATAATGATTCTGTTGGAGATGATGATGTTGCTAAAGGTGTTTATGGAGATGGTGCTGGTAAAGTTGTTAGTGAAATTGCTGATGTTAGAAAAGGAAAATATGTTATTTTTTATGATGCAAGTGTTGATTTTGGGAAGGGGAGTGGTGTCGATTCTGGTGATTACGGGGATGTAGGGAAGAATCTGGGTGATGCTGGTAATAAGGGGGCGAATCTAGGAGGTACTGGGGCTAACTTCGTGAAGATGGTTGTTTTTGAACCTCTAATTTGCCCCTAGATTCGACGCTAGGAGGTGGTATTCCTTACCGCACCGATCCTCAGTCGAAGCTGGACGAATCTCTGCTCAAGCTTAATGTAGAAGTGGTGCTTCCTTAGGTAGGTGACTACGACTTTCTGGTGGATGACATGGATGATGGTGATGAAGAAACTGAGGGTGTTGAGATGATGTTGTTTTAAATATAGTGGTAAAAGATTCGATACTCAGACTTGTAAAGATTTGATTTTTAAACCAAATTTTTAGTAATAAAAATAAAGAAAATTAAAGTAGAATTAATTGAAATTATGGAAAGAACTGAGACTAAGGATTCCACCACTAGTCAATTTTTCAAGTGATTTAGCATTAATAATTATCTTGCAATTCATATATTCAATTGATTCAAAATATTGCCAAAGTTAGATTTTCAAAATAATAGTTGTAAATAAAAATTATGAGACATCAATAGCTCTAAACTAAGCATGGCCCATCAAAAGAAAACACAAATAATTGATAAAAATCATTATTTTTCAAATTAATTCAAAGCAAATAATCATAAAAGAATTACAAAAAAATAATAAAATAAAAATATACCACTTTATTATCGGGAAAATGGCTTCCTCCGTCGCCCTAGCAACAGGATCTAGCTCATCATGCTCAAAATACTCTCAAAAGATTGGTACATGGTTCAAAAGTGCTTGAGAAGAAGAAAAGAAGCTAAAAATAATAAAACAGGAAATCTGCAACGTTTTTTGGTCGTTACAGATTAAATGTTGCAATGAAGTTGAAGATAAATTTTGCTGATGGGTTGAAGAAACCGTTGCATCTGAAGATAAACGTTGCAAACCTGAAGATAAACGTTGTTGATGGGTTGAATAAACCGTTGCAGGTGAAGATAACCGTTGCTGATGAAGATAAACGTTGCAAACCTGAAGATAAACGTTGTTGATGGGTTGAAGAAATCGTTGCCTTTTCTCTGTTCTTCTCGTCTTCTTCAGCAGCAGCACAGAAAGTTCCTGAATTGATTTTCTTGGCTCTGTAACTTCCTGAGCTCGAGCCGACCTTCCTAATCTCTTTTGTGACTTGATACAACCTTTTTACCCCACGGGGCCCTCAAATCTCGAGAGAATCTCTCTCTTTTTTTCAATTGAAGTTTTGGGAGTTTTCTCCCCCCCTCACTGTCTTCCAACTGTACCCTATATTTCTTCAGGCGCAAACTTCCTTATTAGATAAGGACGCTGATAGACACGTTTTTCATGTCTTATTTGATCTCAATTTGCATATTGTTGAAACTCATTTGTGTACTTATATTGTGATTTTTATTGTGTTTGTAGGTATTTTTGGAGAAATAAACATTTGGGAAAAATTGGCTCAAAAAGTTATAAAGGCACCCAGAAAAATACTAAAGGCACCCCCCCAAATTGATAAAGGCACCCATGCCTTGGATTACGGACACCCACTTATTTAAATTGAAACACTAGGCGGGAAATTATCTTCTCTCTTCCGCGAATCTACGTATGATTTATGAAGAGATTTTACGTGCTTTTTGGGGATTAAAACAGAGAATATACTAGCCTTATCAAGAGTGATTTGCACATGATCAAAAGATACGTGAAATTAATACAGAACCAATCCAAACAAAGATATCAGGGAAGAATATTTCTCTCGAGTTAAACTCTCGGGTTTGATTTGAATGAAAGAATTATTCTTTCAGGATTATTGGCTCAGCAGTATCTATTCTCTGGCAGATGATGGAATCAAAATCAGACAAAATATCAAATCATATCACGAAAATTGAAGAGAAAAAATACCCGAGTATTATTCTCTGTTAATGAAGAATTTTTGAAGATTAGGTGGTTTGTAGTGTATAAATAGGAGTTGTGGGAGTTGTAGAAGGGGCAACGAGTCTTGGGGAGAGCTCAGGAGGCAAACAGAGCGATCAAATTCAATCCAGAAAAATTGTTGTTGCTGCTGCATGAAGAACAAGGAATAGGCAACAGAATATTCAACCAATCAGCCACAGTTCCTTCATCGGTTTGCAACGGATATTGTCGCAGCTGCAACGTTTATCTTCAGTTGTAACAGTTTCTTCAACCCGTTTGTAACGGATATTGTCGCATCTGCAACATTTATTTTCATCCTTCTGTAGCAGTTAGTCTGTAACGTCTATAAACGTTGCAAACTCACTGTTTTCTTTGTTTTACTCCATTTTTATCATTTGTAAACATTTTTTGAGCCATGAACCATAATTTTGAGCAAGTGATTGATATGAGGAGCAAAACCCCATCTCTGAGGCAACGGATCAAGCTATTTTTCCAAAGATTATGTTGTAATATTTATTTAATTAATTTATATAATTCTTGTATGATTATTTGCCTTGGTTAAAAATTGATTTAACGATTTTTATTAAGCAATTGTGATTTCGTTAGATGGTACATGCTTGGCCTAGGTTTTAGATGTTACATGCTTTTGTTATACAATTGTTGTTTTGAACATCTACTTGTTGCAATATTTTAGAATCAAACTAAATGTAAGAATTGCATGATTATAATTATTGATTAAATCATTTTTAAAATTTGGAAAATAGTGGAATCTTAGCCTCATTTTACTCTCAATTTTGTTAACAATTTTATTTGAGTTTTACTATTCTTAGTCTTAGAAATTAGGTTTAAAAATAAATCTTCACAAGTCTTGAACGAACTTTATTTACCACTATTACAAAACTATCAATTTTTGGCGCCGCCGACGCGGACTTGTTTCTAGAATTGTTTTTATATTTTTTTTTTTTAGGTTAATTAGTTTAGTTAGATTTTTATTTATTTTTATTTGTTCTATTTTACGTTTTTTTGTATTTTCTTTATATTACAGGTTTTGGATCAAAAAGAAATCAGAGTTAAAGATTATATTGATTGGTTAAAGACTTGGAGTCAAAGACAAAGCGAAAAGAACGGAAAAGAAAGACAAGATTTTTTTTATTTTTATAGTTAATTTTTTTTAGGGTTTTTATTTTTAGAAAACTGTATTAGGAAATTATTATTATTTTTGTAATTATTCTAGGTATTTTTCTGTTTTTTCTTATTTTTGGACTTTGGACTTTGGACTTTTAAATTTATTATTTTAAACCCTACGGAAGGGTATTTAAATATAAACTACAACAGGGAATGACGACAATTACGATATTGTCTCTGCCCCTCGGGTTCGTACACTGACACAGGAGTCGGTGGCCCGAGTCGACTACAACCGATTCATCCCCCGTCTGGTACGGGAGGTAAGACTCGATCAACCCACGAATCCCCTGCAAGTGGGTTTACTGTATTCCTTTGTATGCATATATGTTGAGGAATTGAATATGGATTTATTTTCTAGTAAAGGGCAAGGATTGGCCATATAAGATAAGGACTCGAATTTCATCACTGTTTCCTTCTTGCCCGCTTTAGGAACACGTTACCTAACGCAAACCTAATCCTTAAAATTTGACTAGAAAGAAGACCGATAGGGTATCGAGCTTATTAGAAAATCATTCAAAAGGACTGTATTGTTACTTTGTTATCCTACCTTAAAGTTCAGGAAGATTATTTTAAGTTGATTAGAGCCTCCTTGTAACCCAAGGAAAAGTTGCCAAAGAGGCAAGGTTATCAAATCTCCTTAGAGCTTATCATGTTTATATTCGAATTAATCTAATTCGGATTGTTCTGAGAGATTCGCTAAAACTATAACTAGTTTCCTTTTGGAAGAATAGAAGTTGGTCTAGAAACAATCTAAGTGGAGCCATCATGCTTTTTGTTTGCTAGATTCAATAGGTTTGATTTGGTTGAGTCGGCCTTGTTTGTGTTTGTTTAAAAGTCCCTTCCAATTAGGAGTTATTTATTTGCATGCCCAGGCCGCTTAAAGACTTGAGTGAGCGTGCCTGGAGAAGAGATTTTATTGGTCATTTGATCAGTGACGAGTATAAAAACTCTGTTTTTGAAATTGGTTCTTTTGATAGCCCGATTTTCGGAAACTTTAGTTTTGAGAATTTGTCTCTTAGTGAGGAAGTTATTCCTAATTTTCCATATTTGTGCAGCAAGAGGAGAATCTTTATATAGGTATTTGGAAAGGTTCAACGATTAATTAATACAATGTCCCCAACACGGTTTAGAAAAGGTTAGACTAGTCCAGATCCTTTATGAAGGGCTAGATTATCCAACAACGACCATGGTTGAGTCATTGTGTACATGGAGTTTTGATAGTAAAACTGTTGATGAGGCAATTACATTTTTGAATGAAATTGCCGAAAAGACCGATTAATCGGAATGTAGTAAGGAACCAAGAGAAAATTTTTACTGGGAAGAAGTAATGTCAATAGGGTAGATGGAATTCTTGAATTAGATGCCAAAATTGCAGTTATAGCAAAAAGGTTAGAAGCCTTAGAATTAAGTCAATCTAGTTGTGGAATAGAGCCCAAGTCATTTTGGGAAGGACAGACTGTTGAAGAGCAAGCTCATTCTCTTTACAATAATACTAGATATGATAACCGTCAGAAGTTTGACCCATATTCAGAAACCTATAACCCGGGTTGGAGAAACCATCCAAACCTTTCTTGGTCTAAGGGACAAAATCAAGGTCAGTCTAGTAACCCTCAGTTTCCCCCAGGTTTTGGTTATACTAAGAATCCTTCTAGACCAGCACAATTTCAGAGCCCTTCAGATAAGAAGATCATGAGTTTAGAAGAGTCTCTCACCTTTTTATCTCATAACACTGCTAAGTTTCAGCAATCGGTTGAATAAAGTTTAGAAGACAATAAAAAGATGACCCAAGCTAACTCTCAGGCTATTTACAATTTACGAACCCAGTTTAGTCAGTTGAATGAGTCTTTAGAAAAAAATGCAAGTTCCCTAGTCAACCACAACCCAACCCTAGAGGAGTTCATGAGTTATCTTCCGGTGAGAAATCATCAAACCATGTGAATTCAATTAAAACCCTTAGGAGTGGTAGAATGGTAGACAATAAGGTAACCTTGCCCGATAGTGAACGTGTTGTAGTTCACCCTTCTGAGCCTATAGCTGAAAAGACTGATAAAGTCTCTAAAGAGTCTAATGTAGTTCCCGTTGAGCCAGATTTTGTGCCCAAAGCACCATTCCCACAACTTTTAGTACCAACTAGGAAGGAATACAACTTTAATGATATATTGGAGATTCTTAAGCAAGTTAACATTAATCTTCATTTATTAGATGCAATTAGGAAGATTCCTACTTATGCCAAGTTCCTTAAGGATCTTTGTACGCGAAAGCAAAAGCTTAGTGTACAGAAAAAACCTTTTATAGCTAGTCATGCGAGTTCAATTATCCAGAATAACACAACTCCTAAGTACAAAGACCCAGGTTCTCCTACCATTTCTTGCACAATAGGTAACTACCATGTAGAGAAAGTGTTACTTGACTTAGGATCTAGTGTGAACTTACTTCTGTATCATGTGTACCTCCAGCTAGGACTTGGTGACATAAAGCCTACCCAGATAACACTTCAGTTAGCTGATAGGTTTGTAAAAATTCCTCGTGGTATTGTCGAAGAAGTTCTTATTGAGGTCGATAGGTTAATTTATCCTGTGGATTTTGTTATCCTAGATACCCAACCTGTTCCTGACCCAGAAAACCAGATACTTGTGATATTAGGTCGCCCGTTTTTAGCTACATCTAATGCGATCATTAACTGTCGAAATGGTATTATGAATTTATCTTTTGGTAATATGACTATTGAGCTGAATATTTTCCATTTTAGTAAGCAACCCCCTGAGCTAGATGACACGTGCATTGAAGAGGTGAACATGATAGGAACATTAGTTCAGAAGTCATTACCAAACATCTTATCTGAAGATACATTAGAGAGTTGTTTAACCCATTTTTGCTTAAATTTCGACGACGTTAGCACCAGTGATCAAGTGAATGCTCTGTTAGACTCTACCCCCATGTTAGATACTAATAGATGGAAATCTAAGTTCGAACCACTACCAGTTTCTAATTCTACCTTAATTCCTTCTTTAAAAGAGCCTCCTAAGTTGGACCTCAAACCATTGCCAGATACTTTGAAATATGTGTTTTTAGGCCCATCTGAGACTTTGCTTGTAATTGTATCATCCGACTTGGATAGTGATTAGGAAAGTAGGCTAGTGACCGTACTTCAAGACAACAAAGAAGCTTTATGGTGGACCTTAGCAGACATTAAGGGTATAAGTCCTACTGTTTGTATGCATCATATTCATTTAGAGGACGACACCAAACCTTCTAGGGAGATGCAACGTCGACTGAACCCTAATATGAAACAAGTAGTTCGAAATGAGGTGCTTAAGTTGTTAGATGCGGGTATTATCTACCCCATTTCAGACAGTAAGTGGGTCAGCCCCGTTCAGGTTGCTCCCAAGAAATCAGGTATCACTATAGTCCAGAATGAAAACAATGAGTTAATCCCAACCCAAGAGACCACGGGGTGGCGTGTTTGTATTGACTATAAAAAATTGAACAAGGTCACAAGGAAAGACCACTTTCCCCTTCCTTTCATCGACCAAATGCTAGAGACATTATCTGGACAATGTCATTATTGCTTGTTAGGTGGCTACTCTGGTTATAATTAGATATTATTGCCCCAGAAGACCAAGAGAAAACTACTTTTACCTGTCCCTTTGGTACCTTAGCGTATAGACGTATGTCTTTCGGGTTGTATAATGCACCCGTTACTTTTCAGCGTTGCATGATGAGTATATTTTCTGACATGGTAGAACGGTTTTTAGAGGTTTTTATGGATGATTCTTCAGTGTTTGGTTCATCGTTTGATGAGTGCTTGCATCATTTGACATTAGTGTTGACTAGATGTAAGGAAAAGAATTTAGTGCTTAATTGGGAGAAATGTCATTTCATGGTTCGATCAGGAATTGTTTTAGGGCATATCGTATCTTCTAAGGGTATAGAGGTAGACAAAGCCGAAGTTGACCTTATTAAGAATTTACAGGTTCCCAAAACCGTAAGAGATGTTAGGTCATTCTTAGGGCATGCAGGTTTTTATCGTCGATTCATTAAGGATTTTAGCTTGATTTCTAGACCTCTTTGCAATTTGCTTGCAAAAGATATTAAGTTTGTCTTTGATGATGCTTGTTTAGAGGCTTTTGAGAAGCTTAAGACTTTACTCACTACCACCCTCATAGTCCAGCCACCTAACTGGAACCTACCCTTTGAAATCATGTGTGATGCTTCATATTATGTTTTGGTGTTGTGCTAGGTCAACGAGAAAACAAATTACTTCATGTGATTTACTATGCTAGCAAAACTCTGAATGATGCCCAAATGAACTACACCACCATAGAAAAGGAATTGTTAGCCATTGTTTTTCCTTAGACAAGTTTAGATCATATCTCTTAGGTTCTAAGGTCATAGTCTTTACTGATCATGCTGCTTTGAAGTATCTTCTGTCCAAGAAGGATACTAAACCTAGATGGATCCTTTTGTTACAATAATTTTCTCTAGAAATTAAAGACAAAAAGGGTGCAGAAAATGTAGTAGCGGACCACTTTTCTAGGCTTGTTTTTGATTTCCCTGATGATTCCCCTCCTGTGAGGGATAGTTTTCCTGATGAACAACTTTTCCTTGTTTCCCAATTACCTTGGTATGCGAATATAGTCAACTATCTTGTTACTGGTCGAATACCCCAACATTGGGGTAAACAAGATCGTTCTAGGTTTTTAGCCGAGGTTAAGCATTTCTTTTGGGATGATCTTTATCTGTTTAAGTATTTTCCATACCAGATTATTAGGAGATGTATACCTGAGAATGACCAGTCCACTATTTTTTCTTTTTGTCATGATCATGCTTGTGGGGGTCATTTTAGTACTAAGAAAACCACTGCTAAGATATTGCAGTGTGGATTTTATTGTCCTTCGTTGTTTAAAGACACCCACAATTACTGTGTTACTTGTGAGCGTTTCCAGAAGTTAGGAACCATTTCCCATAGAAATATGATGCCTTTGAACCCTTTTCTAGGTATTGAGGTCTTTGACGTGTGGGGCATAAATTTTATGGGTCCTTTTCCTAATTCTTTTGGTTCTTTTTACATCCTTGTCGCTGTAGACTATGTGTCTAAGTGGGTTGAGGCGGTTTCGTGTAGAACAAATGACCACAAGGATGTGGTCCAGTTTTTGAATGATAACATATTTGCACGTTTTGGTACACCGCAGGCTATATTTAGTGATGGAGGGTCACACTTTTGTAATCGACCATTTAGGTTTTTGATGAAGAAATATGGTATTAACCACAAAGTAGTACCCCATATTCACCCACAGACTAGCGGTCAAGTAGAGGGTTCCAACAGGGAGATAAAACGTATTTTAGGGAAAACAGTTAATCCTAATCGGAAAGACTGGTCATTGGGGCTTACGGATGCCTTATGGGCTTACTGTACTGCGTTTAAGACCCCCATTGGAATGTCACCTTATCGTCTAGTTTTTGGAAAGGCATGTCACCTATCCTCGAGATAGAGCATAGATCATATTGGGCTGTAAAACAACTTAATTTTTCGCTTGACAAGGCAGGAGCTCACAGGAAGCTCCATCTCAATGAGTTGGACGAGATTCATAGAGATGCATACGATAGTGCTAAGGAGTATAAAAACAAAATGAAACTTGTGCATGATAGAAATATTTTAAGAAATTCATTTTCTCCATGTCAAAAAGTTCTTCTATATGATACCCGTTTGCATCTATTCCCCGGGAAGTTACGCTCTCGGTGGACGGGTCCTTTTATAGTTCGCACTGTTTTTCCTCATGGTGCTATTGAGATTGAGACACTGGATGGTAGTTTTTATCGTCGATACTGGTGCCCCACCAAATCACTTAGAGAAACACAAAAAATTGAAAAATAAAAATAACAGAAGGTGATATGGTCGAGATAGACTCTGAAATATGGTGACAACTATCATGTTATTTCAAACACCTGAGCTAGGCATCTTTTTATGAATAGACCATTTAGTTGCGCACACCAATTCCGATAGGAAAAGAGCTAAGTTTCCATCTACCTAGAATGTCTAGTTTCATCCTGAATTGTTCACAAGTTTCTAGACTTTAGAGTTTCATATTTCACTAAAATTTTCTCTCTTACCCCCAAACTTAAATCTAACATTGTCCTTAATGTTCTAAAGATGAATTATTAAAAGTCTTCATCCAGACTAAGAAAGGACTAGTCACCTCATAAAATCATATAGCAATTGCCGGAACAGCTGTGGCTCATCTGAATCAAATAGTGTTATCCAAAATAGAAGGAAACTGCAGCAGGCTCAGAAAGTGAACAAACAGAGTACACCCTTATCCCTATCTAGTGTCTTTTTTAAGACAATTACATCTAGTTGAGTTTCAGGTTCGGGCTCTATGAAAGGGTCTAGATAAAATATTTTCATGGGTTGGATTTCCTTATAGGCGGGATCAACAGGATGAGGTTGTAAAGCCTGAAGTAACTCAATTGATAAATTTGAAGCACATAATAATAACCTGAATAATTGTGGATCCTCAAAGTCAATCAGATTTGAACCACATAGTTGACTACAATAAAGGTGGTCATTCTTAAACAAATGTGTCAATTTTAATTCCCTAAAGTAATTAGGCTTAGTCTCAAAACTTAATAACTGACACATTTGAAACTCATATGTTCCCACATAATGGAAAAAAATATTTTGGTAGGAAAATAAATTCAATCTTGGTATTATTTCCTAGGTTAACCACATCGACCAGAGGATCGGTTTCTAATAAAATGAACTTCTTTCTGGAAATTAACAAGCTCAGGGAATCTAGTTTGAAGATGATATTGAAAAATGGTAGAGGTGCAAATGTCAAGCCCCAAGTGAGGTACTTTAAGCAGGGATACTTGAAAATCACAAGAATCATCGGTACCCCCAAACTTAGGGTGGACATGACTCTCAGATGGACCAAAAACGGTTGGTTGAGGATCTTTAAGGTCAGAACTACACTAAGCTTCCTTTATAGAAGGAAATAAGATAGACTTATAAACTGGTGGAGGTTCAAAATTAGTTTTCCATATATTATAAGTGTCCATCAAAGGTGCAGAATCTAACAAAGGATTCACCTCATTAATAATACTATCATCATCAACGTCAAACCCAAAGTGGGCTAGGCATTTCTCTAATGGATCTTCTAACAAAGTGTTTGGAAAAAATTTCTAAACTGAAGTACTAGTTATGTTCACTTCTTCTAAATCATAGATCTCACAAGAAGGTTGTCTACTCATACTAAATAGATTCAGTTCAATAGTCATGCTACCAAAAGAAAAATTAATTATTTCATTTCCATAATTGATGACGACATTATATGTAGCTAAAAAGGTATGACCTAAGATCATTGGTATTTGAGCTTCGGGGCCTGAAGGTTGGGTGTCTAGGACAACAAAATCCACTGGGGAAACTATTGTATCAACCTAAATCAAATCATCTTTTATCACATTAAACTTCTCTAAGAGTCTATCAACTTCTTCAGAGACTATTGTCTTCGAATCGTTAGACTTTAAATCACTAGTATCAGGACAAACTCGTTCCTCTAAACCATTATCTGCTTCAAAACAAGAAAATTCTCCATCGTCTAAAACAGTGGTATCTCTAGTCAAATCCTTTTCCTTTTGAATAGGTGAATAATCATTAAAATTATTTGGATTTGAACCAAAAATAACACTATCATTATGAAGCACAATTGGAGTGACAATTTTCTGATCACTCTGCCTGTATATTTCAAGTTCTTCATCAATACTATCCCATCATCATAATAATATGAAGATGTTTGAACCTCATCTAAATAAGTAGTGTTACCAATTTTATCCTCGTCATCTTGACTAGGTGAATAATTATCAAGGATAGCACTATATTGGAAATTAAGATCATCTTAAGCAATATTATTCTTTGCAGGACTTTCATTCACACTTAATGCAAATCTATTTGTATTCTCAGTCATCTGCTTGAAGGATTCGTCTAAAAAAAGAGTTGGACTACTAATTGTCCCCCCCCCCCCCCAACTTAATCCAAACCTTCTTGTATCTCAGTCAACTCCTTGATGGAATTCTCTAGAAAAACAAATGGATCATAAGGAGTACTAGATCCAAACTGCTCGTGTGATTTGTCTAGAGAAAGAGTTGGACTACTAATTGTTCCCCCCGTACTTAATATGAACCTTCTTGTATCCTCAGTCAACTCCTTGATGAAATTCTCTAGAGAAACAAATGGATCATAAGGAGTACTAGATCACAACTGCTCGTGTGATTCTTCTATAGAAGGATTTGGGTCATCATAGGGAGTACTAGATTGCATCTGCTTTAGGGCATCCCTTCAAGACAAAGAACTCAAATTTTGCTCATTTTTATGTTCATAAAATGGTTATATGTACGAATAGTAATTGGGATCACCGTGGTATGAGCAATAACCTCCAAAAGGTTGGTGGCGGTCACAACTACTATCCAAACCATGTTGATATTACAGATAATGTCTATTTTAAAATTCAGTCGGATATTCATTGTATTGGTCCTCATAATACCAGTTCGACATTTTCTGACAAAAACTTCCTAATATATTTACAAAAAAATCTAAGAAAATAAACAGGAAGGGGGGGTTTAAACATACACAAACAAGGCCGACTCAACCAAATCAAACCTATTGAATCTAGCAAACAAAAAACACGATGGCTCCACTTAGATTGTTTCTAGACCAGCTTCTATTCTTCCAAAAGGCAACTAATTACAGTTTTAGAAAATCTCTTAGAACGATATGAATTAGATTAAGTCGAATAAAAATAGGATAAGCACTAAGAAGCTTTGATAACCCTGCTTCTTTGGAAACGTTTCCTTGGGTTAAAAGGCGGCTCGAATCTACTTAAAATAATCTTCCCGAACTTTGAGTTAGGCTAACAGAGTAACCAATACAGTCCTTTTGAATGACTTTCTTATAAGCTCGTTACCCTGTCGGTCTCTTTCTAGTCCAAAGTTTAAGCTTAGCTTCGCGTTTGGTAACGTGTTCCTAAAGCGCGCAAGAAGGAAACAGTGATGAAATCAGAGTCCTTATCTTATATGGCCAGTCCTTTCGCTTTACTAGAAAAGTAAATCCGTATTCAAGTCCTCAACATATATGCATTACGAGGGAATACAAAAAATCCACTGACAGGGGATTCGTGGGTTGACCGAGTCTTACCTCCCGTACCAGAAGGGGGATGAATCGGTTGTAGTCGATTCGGGCCACCGACTCCTATGTCAGTGTACGAACCCGAGGGGCGAGACAATATCGTAGTTGTCGTCCTTCCATGTTGCAGTTTATATTTGAATTACCCTTCCGTAGGGTTTAAAAATGATAATAATGTATAAAAGTCCAAACCTGTAAAGTCCAAAAATAAAA
Organism: Papaver californicum; assembly: GCA_023531435.1. Lineage (NCBI taxonomy): Eukaryota > Viridiplantae > Streptophyta > Magnoliopsida > Ranunculales > Papaveraceae > Papaver > Papaver californicum. Next base: position 326,117 of record JAJJMC010023415.1, read on the forward strand.
TAAAAAATTACAAAAATAAAAGATTTTCTAATACAATTTTCTAAAAAGAAAAATAAAAACCCTAAAAAAATTTAAAAAAATTAACTAAAATAAAATCTTATCTTCTTTTTCCGTTCTTTTCGATTTATCTTTAACTCCAAGTCTTTAATCAACAAATATAATCTTTGGCTCCAATTTATTTTTGATCCAAAACCTGTAATACAAAGAAAAATACCCAAAAACATAAAATAGAACAAATAAAAATAAAATCTAACTAAACTAACCTAAAAAAAAACTAAAAACAAATCTAAAAACAAGTCCCCGGCAGCGGCGCCAAAAACTGTCGTGGATTGTAGTTGTAGTAAGAAAGGGTTTCAAACTCTCGAACTTGTGAAAATTGATTTTAGAATTAATAAACTAATTTTAAAGTAGTAAATATACACAAAAGATGAAATTAATATTCACAAATACTAAGGTTTTGGATTTCACCATTAACCAATTAAAGTGATTCGATCTAATCATCATTCATGCAATTCTTTACGTTGATAGTGATTCTAATATGTTGCAAAAGTAGATTTTCAACGACAATTGTAAATCGAAAGTATAGAACATCAAAAACCCTAGGGTAAGCATGCTCTATCAAAACAAATCACAACTACTTAATAAAAATCCTTAAATCAATTTTTGATCAAAGCAAATAATCATAAAAGAAATAATAAAAATCAATTAAAATGGAAATATACCACTTTTCTTGGAACAATGGCTTCCTCCGTCGCCTCAGCAAAGGGGTTTAGCTCCTCATATTAATCACTTGCTCAAAATAATGATCCATGGCTCAAAGTGTTTACAAAGGATGAAAAAGTGTGAAAATAATGAAAAACAGGAAATTCGCGACGTTTGTTTAACGTTGCGAACTCACTGTTACAGAGTGGAAAATGTTTCATTAAAGATAAACGTTGCAAATTGAAGATAAACGTTGCAAAGTTAAAATCTTTTTTAAAAAAATCTTTAAATTTTTGGTCACGGAAGCTTCAACCTTTTAGCAACGATTTCTGCATCTTCTTCATCAATAGCATCTTTTTCTGATTTTTAATTTCTTCCTCTGTGGCCTCTGCCAGCCTCCCCATAAGTTGTTCTCGAATTCTCCTATTTATAATACACCATCATAAATCCCTAATAACTTCCAAATCTTCTCGAATCAAATATTTTATTTAATGATCATTCACGGGAAATATTTTCTCGGTGATTTTTGATTTTCTTCCCGGCTATATTTCCTTATAACTCGAGAAGATGATGTCGTTTCCTTACTTGAGTATATTGGTGTTAAATCAAACAAGACATGATCTAGCAAATATTTGTCGTAAAATCAAACCAAACTACCGAGTATTATTCCGAGATTTTTTTCTTTTTTTTTACGTGAGAAAATATCTCACGAGTTTAAGTAACAAATCTTTTTTTGATTCTTAGTATCCCAGACATTCAAAACTCTTTTTAATTAAGACAAAAATATATCTTGTCAAATCTTTTCCAATCTCAGGTTCATGCTGCTATTTTGAGAAGAGAAAACCCCGCCAAACATTATTTGAAATTTAAAAGGTGGGATGCCCTGAACCAAAGGATGGATTCCTTTATCAATTGGGTTCCCTTATCTAACTCGAGGGTGACTTTAACAATTTCTTGGGTGCTTTTGACAGTTTTTAGCCAACTTTTCTACAAGACTTTATTCTTCAAAAATACCTACAAATACAATAAAATAACAATATTAGTACAAAATTGAGTTCCAACACTATAAAGATTGTGAACAAATTAGACACATAGATGTGTCTATCATTAACCAACTCGGGAGAAAGTGTAATCGTCTTGATGCTTTAAATCATGATCTTTATGCTAATCGAGAGACACTAATTCGATAGAAGGAGAATGCCAAGACTGTCCTGAGAAAGAATGAGGCAGTTGCTTCTCAAAATGCTGTAACGAGCCGAAGAATGGATTCGATTCGGGAAGATTGTGTTAGTATTCAAGTTGCTTATAATAGCCCGAAGTGTGTTTTTGATAATCATATGAAGATATGTCAAGCTTTAAGAAAAGATGATTTGGTTTTGAAATACAGCGAGCTTGATACTATTGTTATTGAATCTGAGAAGACCCTTATGATTACCATTTAGACCTTAGAAGGTGTTTTTGATTCTGAAGTTTATGTACTACTTCTTTCTTATCTTTTCTGAATATTATTTTGACACTACTCTTTGATTGATTCAGCTTCTCAGGAGAAAGTCAAGGCCCTGGAGAAAGAGGTGGAGTCCTTAAATGAATCCGAGACAAAGCTAATATAGTCTGAAGTATCTCTAGGTGTTGATGTGGGGAATCTAAATGGGTTGTTGTATTAAGCCGACAAGTACAAGGAGCATGATCTAGCTGTAGCAAAGAAATTTTTCGAGGGTCATATTAATGAGCTGGTGGACAAAAATTCCAACACTACCCTTAATGACTTAAAAGCCAAGGCTCTGGCGAAACGAGCTGGTTCTGCCTCCTTATTCTGGTCTGCTGCAACTGGTTCTTCTTTTGGTTCTCTTCAAATAATTTCTTTTTATGGGTGTTGTGTCACCTATTATAAACACTTATTCTTTTGGGGTGATGTGTCACCATTTATCCTCATTGGTTGAGGCCCTTTTTCTACAATTTACCGTCTTCTTTGGTTGTTTTATATTCATTCCTTTATCTTGCATGCCCCTCTTCTTGCTATGATTCTGCCGAATTCACATAATAACTTTGTTATTCCTTATATTCGATATCCATAACAGGGAGGATCATCGGGCCCAGTGTCATGTCCCGATTCAGATATCTCATCATCACTAATCTCTAGTGATAGGATATGTTAAATCTACTAACTATCCTAGCCTAAGGTCCAGATTACATTGGGGCTTACCCAATTGCCCAATTCGAATAATCTGTTGTTATATGCATGGATCCATTTATCTTATATTGACCACCGAGGACAATCTCATGGGACCACCTGTGTTAGTCTCTGGGTGGTCCCTTTAATTCTAGACCCGTAGTCCAGAATCCTCAACACCTCAGGGGAGAATCGTGTCTTGCCCTAAGTACGAATGACCTATTGTGTATTATGGGATTACCGTAATTAGTCTCTGGGTAACACCTTCGACTCTGGACCCGTAGTCAGGAGTCCTCGAATCACCTCAGGGGAGAATCATGTCTTGCCCCGAGTGCGAATGACCCATTTCATATCCATGTCATACCTTTAAAGAAAATTACAACTTCAAGTGTTTTATGTTCCAAGGGTGGTCCAACTCCATCCCATCTGGTTTAAGAAGCTTGTAGGCGCCTTCTCCTACTTTGGATGGTATTGTGTATGGACCCCCCCGGGGCCCCCCATTTGGGTGCTAACTTCCCTCCTTCTTTCTCTCTTTCATAATCGGGTATTTCTCTGAGAACTAGTTGTCCTGGCTGAAATTCCCTTGGACGAACCTTCTTGTTGTATTTTCTTTGTAGTATTCTCTTGTAGTTTTTCATCTTCTGCAGTGCAATTTCTCGGGCCTCCTCCAAATTATCAAGCTTAGCAAGTATCAAATCTGTCTTGAGGTACTTCATCCATGCTTCTGACTTGGTGGTGGGGATCATTATTTTTGTAACCAGGATTGCTTAATTTTCATATGTAAGCATGAAAGGGGATAACCATGTATCTTCTCTCTTTGTTATCCGATAAGCCCATAAAACATTATGCAACTGCTCACACCAATCCCCATAGTGACCATCCAACTTTTTCTTCAATTTTTCGGCTATGGTTTTGTTAGTGGTCTCTGTCTGGCCATTGCTTTGTGGGTATAAAAAAGTTTCAAACAACAACAATTTGAGAAGAAAAGAGTTATAAATTTTCAGAGTTCTATGAAGTTTAAGAGTTTATCATCTACAGTTGAAGCCGAAGATGAATACGTTTCTGTGGGATACTGTGAGAGTGGTGCTGATTATAGATTGGATGATAAGGTGAATGAGCATTCCCATCTCCGCATAGTGGTTGACTTCCTTTCGTAGAGATCATCAGAAAACAGGTGGTTTTCTTCCCACATTTCTATGGGATATTCAGATATAATTCGGAAGGTTCCTTTTCCTTCCCACCATTCAACGTGTGCAGGATTTCTATCTTCATTTCTTCCTGCGCACATGAGAACCATAAAGTGCGTCTTTTGAATGTCAAACTCATAAAACCCTATTGGTGAGGCAGAAATATTCGGTCGCTCTCGATCCTGAATTCTTTCATATGGTTGTTCTCATAACTCAAGAGTTAAGCATGAGAATAATGTTCTTTGATACATTTAACTTATTATTATCAGTGTGCAGAAACTTTATGTACTCTTAGCTCTTTGGATGCATGTGCTCTGGAATATTTGAAAGTTGGAACTTAGGTTTTGTGGGTAAATCTCTCGTAAACCCTCACGAGACTATAGCTCGTCCACTAGGGACACCTAGGTTTTTGAAGGCTTGTTACACATCCTAAGTGTAACCGTTTCCTCAACGAAAGGGAGTTGTATTTTAGATTAGTTTAAATTTGTAGTTTGCTTGAGGACTAGCAAAAGGCAAGTGTGGGGGAATTTGATAAGTGCATAATTTGTATATTTTAAGTATAATTTCCTTATTCTTATTTGCTAGATTTTGTGTGAATTAACGTGTTTTATTATTACTTTTCTAGTTTGTGTGTTTTATCAGGTTACATCTCTGAAACAAGTGAAATGGAGCTTTACAAGAGAAGAATTTCTAAAGACCCAGTGTAACTCAGTCTAGTACAGGATTTCTACCCTTTATCTTGTATAGAATTGAATTATGAAGCCAACGGCGAAAGAACTAGGTCATTCTGACTTCGTATGAGAAAGTTATGAGCAAAACTGTGAAACCAACTTGGATTTGGTATCTGTTGGGCCTTATTGGGCCTGCGCGGAAAGAGAAATAAGGGAAGCGTTTTGGGCTCGTCTTTGACGTGAAAATTAGGGTTTTTGTTGGTTTTTGAGGAGGTTAAGTCTCCTAATTCGATAAGGATCAAAAGGAGGTGGAAAAGGTTGATGAGATTAGGTTTCCTAGTTGGATAAGGATCAAGAGGAGGTTACCAAAACCTATATAAAGGGAAGCCTGTTTACAATTTTCTATACAACTCCTCACAAATAGAATATTTTCTTAATCAATTTCCATGGCTTTTAAAAAAGTTATGTCTAGCTAAATCTCTTTGTTAGGGTGAAAGAATGAACTTCTAGAGACATATTTTCTTGTATTTCAAAACTAGGGTTTTCAACTATTAAATCTTAATGTTAATGTTTTGTCTCTCTTTCCATGTTTTATCTTTCTTGATGATTCTTCGTGTTCTATGCCATAGTTCATTGTTTGATTAGTAGAAGAACTCGTTGACCTTTTTGCGATAATCGTTTTATGAATATTCTTTGACTATTTATGCCACGTATACCTAGTACTTGAAAATTCTACCTTAGGTTGAGAACAAACAATTCTTTTTGAAAATTCTTTTCTTTGATTCTTAAACGAAATATCTTCAATGTATTAGTAGCTAGATTTGCTATTTTGAACGAGTAAAATTGATACCCTTTGTGATGAACGCAAGTAAACCCAAATCTACAACAGATTCCCGAAACCTTAATGTTTTTCTATTATTGATTTTAATCTTTATTAAATAGTTCTAATTCATTCATTAGTTTAGTTCTTCATAAAAATTGGAAAAACATCTTTTGACTTGAAAGTTATTTGAATTAATTAGTATAAGTAATACACACTCCTCATAGGAACGAACCGTATTTGTTAAATTTTACATCTTTCGACATTGTGCGCTTGTGGTAAAACAAAGTCGGTTTTCCGACGCATCAGGACGATAATCATTAGGTGTTTGCGGATGTAATGTTTTAGGTATTAGAACTTGATAGGTATGGTTTAGTGCTTTTAGCATGTATTTATGGGTAAAGAAGTGTTGGACCATAGAAGTTACCTCAATCCAACAGTTGACCAACAATGTTGATAGAAAGCAGCTTGAAAGCCATCATTGCCAGGAGCATCCCATGGTCTGATTTGAAAAACAATATCTTTGATTTCTTGTTCAGATGAAATCTGAAGAAGCATTGCACTCTTTGTATCTGAAATTCAGACAAAATAGAATTGTCAGTATTGGGTCTTGCAGTGATAGAGATAGCAAAGAAATGTTGCAGTAAGTGTCTTCAATTTCAGTTCTTGTATCATGCCAAATACCAAAGGAATCTTGAATTGTAGAAATATGGTTTCTTTTCTTTTTTTTGAAATTGGCCTTAGTGTGGAAGTAAGAAGTGTTTCTATCTGCCTCAAGGGAATAAGCACCAGCTTTTTGCATAAAATAATCTTTTTGGTAAGATAACCAAGTTTATAAAGAATGAGTTAATGAGGTAACAGTTGGATCAGAAGTAGGAACATTCATATTATGGTGATGCTGGAGTTCATGTTGGATAGATTGTATTTGAGATTCTATAATTCCCACAAAAGTTTTCTTCCAAAATTGAAGAACATGTGTTGTATATTTGAGTTTAGAAGAAAACTGGTATGAAGGTGAGCCTGAGAAATTTTGATACCAACTGTTGATGATGATATCTGAACAAGAAGGCATAGAGAACCAATAACGTTGAAGTCTAAAGGGAGTTTGTTTAGTCTCTATAGTAGTAGTGGATAATAAGATGGGAGAATGATCTGAGGCAACTGGTGGAAGATGTTGAAGATGTGCCAAAGAATGAGAGTTCAGCCAAGAAGTATTCACAAGAGCTCTATCAAGTCTTACTGATGTATATTCATTTCCTGATCTCTGATTAGACCATGTAGCATCTGAACCAAAATAACCCAAATCTAGTAGACTTAATTGTTGAATAATAGATCTAATTCACTTAGATTGTGGATGTGTATTACATTTATAGTTGTGATATTCAGAGTCTAGTATTGTGAAGTTGAGATCGCCAATTAAGAGCCAAGGAAGATTAACAAAGGGTAACATATCCAAAAAATATTGCCATTGATCATAGGACTCATCTAGATTGTTAGAACCATACATGCAGTTAACTAGGAAATCAGTTTGATTAGTATGCATATTAATAATGGCATGTACAGTATGCCTAGTAGTATGCATGATTTCTAAATAAACATTATGTTTCCATGCAAGAGAAATGCCTCTAGACAAACCATCATATGCAGCATACCAAAATTTAGGGTAATGATATTGTTGTAGGTAGAAATGCATTTTAGAATTTTGGGTTTTAGTTTCAGATAAAAAGAAGATATCTGGACCATGTTTGCCAATGCAATAGTATAGATAATCACGGGTGGAGGGATTGCCAAAACCTTGGCAATTCCAAGATAGAAGTTTCATGTTTAAGAAAATTAAAATAGACAAACCAATCAAAGTGTAAATAATAAGAGTATATAAAAGGAGAAGTAAAACAGATGAGAAATTTAAATTGTGAAATACTTGTTGCGCAGCATCATTTTATTTTTTGATAAGAAACATGGTATTAGCAGCAATGTCCGAAACTGTAGTCTCAAAATCATGATTAGAGTGAGCTTCAGCAAATCGGTTTCCATTAATATCTTGAACAATATTATGATATTCTGCAGGTTGAAAAATTTGATGACTAGTAGATGGATGTGTGGAGTTCATTTTTTGTTGGCTTGTATAAGCTGGGGTAAAGTCTTCTTTATCATCAGAAATGATAACAAAATTAATTCGATTTCTCTTTCGGAAAATAAAAGTACAACTACCTGGACTAGTACTTCCAACAGATTCATGAGTGCGGGGATGTGGTGCAGCTCGGTCAGCTGGTGTTATGAATGAGTCAGATTGTGTATCAGTAGCAGTGAAATATAAGATATGCATACCATCTAATGGTTCTGGTGGATGTGAAGTAGATGGTTATCGAAGAGTATATCGTTTTTGGTGACCATGTTGTAAGAAAAAAGTAGCAAGTTCATGTGGATCTTTTTCTGGTGGAACTACTTGTTCAACTTCATCAAGACCAAAATTTCTCAAAGTTCTCTCCATATTTAGTCTTCTAGTTTTCCTCTCAGTACACAAATTTGTATCATGATCTAGAACCTTGCATTCAGCACACTCACTTATAAGGTTATTTTTCGAAAAAGAAATCCACCATCGAGAAACACCAGGAACATTTGCAGCATAAATACCAGATAGCATAGGAGTTTTGACATTCATCATAACCAGGGATCTAAATTTAGTTGATGTTGTAGTATTAATTCCATCAGGTTCAACAACTATGTTTCTCCAACAATATTGCCAAATAGTTTTAGTATTTCTGGATAAGTAAATTCAGGGAGTAAATATTTACACTCAAGCCAGAAAGAATTAGTGTTGAAACTCAGTTTCTAATAAGGGTAGGTGGAATGCCAATCTCGTAGAACAATAAGAGATCCATCAAAGTTCCAAGACCCACCAAAAATGATTGCTTCTTTATCTTCTATGTGAGTAAATCTGAACCAAAGTTATTTGGTTCTAAAGATCTTACCATGAACTGCCACTGATTGTTGCGTTTAAGATGAGACCAAATAAATCTGGCAGCTTTCTCAGCTTCTTGCCATGACGTGATCTCTGGAGCAAATAATTTGCCAGCAAGACACATTTTCCAATCTTAAATACCTTGAGAGGGTGCATTAGCTAAATGAGTAACTACTCTAGTTGTAGCTTTTTGATCCTCTAGATTTATATCCTCCATTTAAGAAGAAATATTATTGATGTTGGATTCAGTCATGTAGGTAGGAATAAATTAAAATAAAGAAGATAATATAGTAGAATATAAAGTTAGAGAAGTTATAAAGTTATGAAAAGAAGTGAAAAATAACCTCAATCAAAATGAAAGACCTAAAACATAAGATGAAAAATTAGGGCCGAAAAGAACACAAGGAAAAGAAAATTGAAAGTTAAAACTTAAATTAGAGTAGTAGGTAAAGAGATTTGTCTACGATGGGGAGGGGCACATCTTTGAAGCATGAGGCCCTCCTTCTCTTATCGACACCTCATTCTATAACAAATGATTGATTTCCATAAAAATTGAACCCAACTACTAATTTTGATACCCTCCCGAAGGCGTTAACTCCCTAAGATTTTTAACTTAATTGCTTCCGATTTTTCTCTCCAAATTTTGTTAATTACTTCCTATTTTTTCTCCACAATTATTATTTTTATGAGTCACATCTTTTATCGTTTCTTTGTTTTCCTATTTAATCAATTTCTCTCTTTCTTTTTTTCTACTTAGATTAACATGGTTAACAAGTAAAATTATGGTTTAACACATAATAATTACTGCATCTCGACTAATATTAAGACATGTTGGACGGACCTATGAAGAAAAATTAATCAATTGCGGCTGCTGTTATTGTTTTCGTCCTTTGAATTAAAAAAAAAAAGTGGATTTAACAAAGTAAAATATATAGGATAATTCTTAAGAAAATAGGGGAAAATAAAAGTATTAAATTAGTTGAGATAAAAATGGTAATCAACAATAATAAGACGTAGATTTAAGAAAGATCAATAGTTTCATGGCAAATTAATAAATAAAATAAATTAATATTTGGATTACCCGAGTATTAGTTTAAGGTAGTTTTTTTAGTTGGTGGGATGATGTGTCAACTAGATAGGAGGGGAAGCATATTCTGAGCATGTGCGACATTCCCATTGTAGTCGGACCGTAAATAAAGAGAGGAAGATTGATTAAGTTCAGAGATTCAAAAAAAATTGAAAGGTAATTGAGTGATTGACTTAGGTTGACTTTCGCGTATCTTCGAAAGAGAATCTAGTTGAAATCACAAAATTGTATACTTGCATGATTGATTTGTAGTTATGATGTACATCCTCTTTAGGCCCATGTCGCAAGCGAGACTAATAACAGATAGTAATTCCTACCGATTAGGAGGATGAATTTCTAATATACCGTTATTTGACGCAGGCATGCATGTCTAATCATGGTTTACCGAGTGACAAATGACAGTGCAATATTAGTAAAATAGCAAGCAGTATTTTCATTGAATACTTTCCCAAATTCTATCTAGGCGCGCACTTGGGCCTTGATCGATCCTAGGGAAATCACCTATCTAAAGAACGTGGTTGTAGCCACCTTCCCCAGTAGCTATAGCTCATGTGTAACCACCTAGTATAGATTTCACTTGCTATAACTTCCTCTGTGTTAGACCATGTATTGGTCCATGGCTAGTTTGCCAAGTCTGCCAACTGTGTGGCATTTGTTTTACAGTTTCTGTTACAATAGAAATGGCTTTTTCTGGTTCTTTGTCTCTACTGTATATAGCAGTGATCCTGAATCTGTATTTCTTATTTGAACCAATACAACTTATAATTGTTCATTTCATTACAACTCATCTTTATTTTTACAACTCATACAGATCTTTCATGGTATCAGATACCAAATAGGATATTATTTTTGATCGTCTTCTTTCGATCATACAACAACTCATTTTTCTTTTTGTTACATCTTAATCTCTACAATTTTTCTTCCTCTTTAATGACGAGAAAAACGAACAACCCAATGAATTCCGCTGCCAATACTAAGGTCTCTACCTCCACCAACACCAACAACACAACTCAACCACCACAAATAGATGTTTTCCTCCTCTCAATTCTCCTTACAGATCAAATCCACCGCCAAATCCTCCTCAACCACCACCACAGTTTCAAACCACAAACAATCCCTACAATCCACCGCCTACTTTTCATCATGTTCATCTTCAAAATCCACCACCACCAACAACAAATTTTCAATTTCAACTTCCATTTCAAAATATCTCTAACTTTGTCTCCGTTAAACTGGATTCTTCTAATTTTCTTGTGTGGAAAGATCAATTATCTTCAATCTTAATTAGTACTAACTTGTTTGGTTATGCTGATGGTATTTTTGATCCTCAACCTCAGTTCTTGAATGTGAATGATATACCGGTGTTGAATCCTTTATTCTTGGAATGGAGAGCAACAGATCATTTTATTGGATCTTGTATAAATACAACAATTTCTTCCATCTCTAGCTGCTGAGTTGCTAGGCAAATCTACTGTCAGAGAGAAGTGGAATCATCTTTCTCGTATCTTTACTCAGTAATTCTTTGCTAGGAAGTCTCAATTGAGGAGTCAATTACACACTATTAGAAGAGGTAATTATACTATCTTTGATTTTCTTCAGCAGATTAAGTTCATTTCTGATTCATTAGCATAAATTGGTGAGCCAATTCCGGATTCAGATCTAGTTATGTATAATCTTTCTGGTCTTGGTAGAGAATATTCTAATTTTGTTATCACTGTTCATAACAGGGAAACACCTCTTGCCTTTTGTGAATTGATATCTAGGCTTCTTCAACACGAGCAATGGTTGAAAGATCAGGATCAGGATTACTCATCTCTTGTTATTGATCCAACAAACTCTTCATTTTATGTCATAAAGTACAATAACTACAAAAGGCCTTCTAATCATGTACCACAATTGTGACAGACCGGAAAATTTTCCCTTCTAACTATGTAAAACACTTTGCATAAGATACCATCAATATGTACACAGCAAAATATAGCAAAAGCATGGTTCATCGGCAAAATAAGACTAACCCAGATCCATCCCCGTGATATACATATTATAGACACAATCAAAATACCAACTTTTTCTCAAACTCCCAGCTGTAAGCTCTGCCCGGCTTACTGCTGCAAGCTCCTCTCGTACTCTGTGGGAGGAAAACAAAGAAACAGGGCGAGCTAAGCCCAGTAGAGGTTACAACAAAAAAATAGTAACGTCGGCATAAAAATATAGATGGGTAAACGAGGAGCATCAATAATGATTAAGTAGAGAAGGGAAAACTTACGCGAATACGATTCAAAATATAATTTGCAAATATTTTCCGGTCTGTCACAACAATCCTCTCCTGCATCTCAATTTCAACATCATCTTAACTCTCATTCTTTCAAGAAAGGTGATTTTAATCCTCAACAGAAGAATACATATAACATAATTCCTTGTCAGATATGCAATAGGTTATGACATTTTGCAGCCAGATGCAAATTTTGATATGCTCCAAATGCAACCAATGTGCATATTGCTTTTGAAAAGGTATTCATTGGGATAGAGCTAAATCCAGGCATTTCTTATGGTTCTTCAAATGAAATTGTTGAATTTGTCAACAATGTTACTATTCCTTCTTCTACTGATGGTGAATGGAATTTTGGTCTTGCTGGTCCAGTTTGGATACCAGACTCTGGTACAACAAGTCATGTTACTAGTGATCCAGCTATTTTGTAAGACTCTCAAGCATATTCTAGTGTATATCAAGTAATGGTGGGTGATGTTAAGTTTCTACCTATTTCTTTAACTGGAATACTTCTTTGGTTCTTGCTGCTAGTTCTTCTAGTTTTGTGTTAAAGGATATACTTTTAGTTCCTCATATTAAACATAATTTACTATCCATTGCTAAGTTTACTCATGACAATTGCTGCTCTTTTAAATTTTATCCTTGGGGATATGAAATAAAGTCCCTTCTCAATAATCAAGTGCTAGCAAGGGGATGCATGAACCAGAATCTATATCCAATTCAATCTTCACAACTTCTCAAGGTGGCCTTTCAAACTGCTTATGCTTCTATTCTTGCTTCTCTAACTCTTTGGTATCAAAGGCTGGAACATACAAATTCCAAGGTTCTGCATCATTTGGCTTCTACATCAGCTGTCAAACTTTCTTCCAAGAATGTTGACACAATTTGTTCTTCTTGTCATATAGGTAAGAGCAAGAGTTTACCATTTCATGTTTCTGATTCAGTATCTTGTATCCGTTGGCCTTAGTTCATTGTGATATTTGGGGACCAAGTCCTGTGTTATCTAATTTAGGTTTCAGGTACTTCATTTTGTTCTTTGATGACTACAACAAGTTCCATTGGATTTTTCCATTGAAACTTAGGTCTGATGGTCTTAGTTGTTTTACTTTGTTCAAACAATCAATGGAAAAATTACTTGACTCCAAGATCCAAGAATTTCAATGTGATGGTGCATATGAGTTGGTTAAGGGTCCTTTTAGAGAATTCTTGGACACTAATGGTATTTCTGTTAGCATTTCTTTTCCAAATTTGCATCATCAAAATGGTGCTGCAAGAAAAATTAGGCAGATTACTGAAATGGGGAATACATTGTCCTTCAATGCTTCTCTTCCTAAGAAGTTTTGTATGGATGCATTTCTTACTGCAACATACCTAATTAACATATTGCCTACCAAATTGCTTCAGTATAAATGTCCTTTTGAAGTTTTGTTCTCTAAACAACCAGACTACTCCTTTCTGAAAGTTTTTGGGTGTCTTTGTTTTCCTAATATCACCTATGAGAGACATGATAAGCTCAGTCCCAAATCCAGACCTTGTGTGTTTCTTGGATATGCTTAAAACTACAAGGGGTACATGTGTTATGATCCTTCCACTGTCAAGGTGTTTACTACTGTTGGTCTTTAATGAAGCTATATGCTCATGTTTCTTCAACATCTACAGTTTCTCCTACTTCTTCTCTTGCACTTCCAGATATTTCTCATTCTAATGATTCAAATGGTACAAGAGAGGTGAGTACTATTATTCCTTCTACTCTTCCTATTTCTCTCTTTCTAGTTGCTCTGGAACAATTAGGAGATTCTCTAGAAGAAATATGGGGTTCGATTCTGAGTTGCTTTATCGAGATCAGAAGCAAATTTTGCAAAGGCTTCTAACTCTGCGAATTGAAGATTCTGTTGTGCATACTAGATCAAGATCTGGTGTTGTTAAACCAAAGGATTTTGGCTCTGACTATGTTGTGCATCATGCAAAGCAAACTACATTTTTGCCTAAAAATCCAATACTAATAGCTCTGAGTGCAGTTTCTGGGTCTATACTAGAACCCAAAACCTTTAAGCAGGCTGCAAAGATACCACTCTGGGTACAGGCAATGCATAATGAGTATAATGATTTGTATGAGAACAATACTTGGGAAGAAGTCCCATATAAACCTGGTATAAATGTTCTAGGGTGTAAGTGGGTATACAAAGCAAAACTCAAGTCAGATGGAACTGTAGAAAGGTATAAAAGGCTAGACTAGTTTTCAAGGGGTTTCATCAAATAGATAGGATTGATTTTGAGGAAACCTTCAGTCCAGTAGTGAAAGCTACTACTATAAGATGTGTCCTAAGTCTAGCCTTGAGCAGAAAATGGGAAATGAGACAACTAGATGTGTCAAATGCTTTCTTACATGGTTATTTAGCTGAGGATGTATTCATGGAACAACCACCTAGGTTTGTATCTGCTGAAAATCCATCCCATGTATGTCATTTGAAGAAATCATTATATGGACTCAAACAAGCTCCAAGAGCTTGGTTTGATAGATTCAGTAATTTTATGGTTTCTTATGGATTTATCAAATCAAATGTGGACAATTCAATATTTCATTATACCAAGTAAGACTTGCAGATGATTCTGTTAGTCTATATGGATGATATTATTATGATGGGTTCTATTAAGACTTTAATAGATTGCTTGATCTCTTCTTTAAGTTCTGAATTTGCTATGAAGGATTTGGGCACCTTGAGTTATTTCTTGGGCATTGAAGCTATTCTGACGTCAGATCCTTACAAACTTACTCTTACTCAAAATAAGTATTCTCTAGAAATACTTAAGAAGCATGATATGCTTGAGTGTAAGCCTTGTAGGACTCCAGTGGCTCCAGGCAGAAGAGATTCTATTCTTGATGGTTCACTTCTTCCTGATGCTTCTTATTACAGAAATCTGGTAGGAGGTTTTCAGTATTTGACCCTCACTAGGACTGATATTAGCTTTGCAGTAAATTATGTATCCCAATTCATGTATTCTCCCAGTGATGTGCATTTTTTGTTGGCCAAGCGCATACTCAGGTATTTGAAAGGATCCCTTGGCTCTGGCATAGTTCTTAGTGGTGGTCCCTGCAATTCTAGCAAGGCTTTCTCTGATAGTGATTGGGTTGGTTGCCCTGATTCTAGAAAATCTACTGCAGGATATTGTGTGTTCTTAGGTGATAACCTTGTTTCCTGGTCTTCCAAGAAGCAGCCTACTATATCTCGTTCTTCCACTGAAGCAGAGTACAAAGCCTTGGTTGTTGCTTATTCTGAAATATTATGGGTTTTTCATCTTTTAACTGAGTTGAGGGTACCTCTACTTACTCCTTGTACTCTCTTCTGTGACAATTTAGGGGCAAGAAGTCTTTCTGCAAATCTTGTTTATCATGCAATAACCAAGCATGTGAAAGTGGATTATCACACTATTAGGGGGCTTGTGTCAACTGGGTTCTTAAGGATTGATTTTGTCCCCACTTTGGACCAGGTAGATGATCTTTTTACCAAGAGTTTGTCTAAGGAGTTATTCTTCAAGCTTCAGCGCAAACTAATGCCCTATTCTGGTGCTTAGTTTGAGGGGAGGTGTTAGACCATGAATTGGTCCATGGATAATGTCATACCCGTACTTTTTCTCGGGTTTAACTGAATCCGATGTATGTCCTAAATGGGTTATCTCTTAGTAAAATTAATGTGTTTAATTAGTATAAGATATGGTGAAAAAGACTTTTGGCATGTATAACACGTAGCCTACATGAGCGTCTAGGGAGGAGGACATTTGGCTCTTCTCTTTTTACGGGTGAGCTTAAACTTTAAACAACTGGGGAGGTATGCATCTGAGGATTTCTGGAGAGGAGCAAAAACTATTACTTGTTCAATGGAAGCAAAACTCATTCCACATCTGATTACAAATGAATCCAGCTCAACTTTTACTTCCAATTCAAACTCATAACAAACCCAACTCTAATAAACCTTCTTCTTATTCCCCTCATTTTCTTCCTGGTGATTTTCCCCTCCTTGAATTTTAAAGGAAACATAATTGAAAATCAGTAAAATCGATGGATATATAGTTATATCAAGTTACTGATGTTGTTTATGTTGGCTTTACAAACGGATTTAAAGAATTCTTTTTCATGTTCTTCAATTTTGAAGCTGATTGAAATAACCATTTGCCTTCTCAACTGAACATACAGATTCATATCAATTGATGGGTTTGTAATACCACACTTGATGCATGCTTTGATCGGGTTTTTCTGTTATAATCTTATCCTTGAATTTAATTTGTTGTAAGCATAGTAAATTGGGGTTTATAATACTAGAGCTAGGGTTCTTCATTTGAAATTGGGGCTTTCCCCCAAATACGTTAGTAATGGCTAATTCATTTTAAATGCTTTTATTGGTTTGTGTAGTTTCATCCAATCCATGTTATATTGAAGAGATTTGCTCACTTCCTCTTTTTCACATGTAAACTCCTAGAAAGTCTGTTCTTGTATTATTGATTTCATTAGATCTAGTGGTTGGATTGTGATGAAACTTTTGCATGTAATACTTCATTATGTTATAATTATACAATAAAAATTTCATGATGATCAGGTCTTGTTTACTATTTCAAACGTTGCATGATATCTGACTGCGTTTTGCAGGATTGAAACCCTGGACAGCCAACTGTTCATGGGGTTTCTCTTTGTATGTTTATTAGATAAAGTTGAAATTTGAGTATGAAGTTTATATCTATGTAACTAAACTACTATAAAAATTCAGAACAATTGGATTTTGGGAACTACCCCTAATAGGAAATGTTCTTCAGATTCGACTGTAGGATTGCAGCCTGAATTGTGCATATAGAATCTGTCATTACTTGATATCTAACCGTCACTTTCAGTTCAAATATTTATAGCACGTCTCTGATGTAGTTGTAAATGTATAGTTACAATTTCATCATGTTCCTACAAGTATAAGACATGTTTTTGACAGGGACAGCAGACTATGTTCCCAGGACATATTCCTGAATTTTCATGTATATGGTTGAAGTCTTATGTTATGTTTGAATATGTTGAGAAAATTGAATGTTTTATATAGTTGAGATTATATATTGCAGCCTGTAGAGCTAAATTGAATGTGTTAGAGCTTATTTAAGAGTTGAATTCTTATTTGATAGCTTGTTATTCGTCGAAGGTATTCCGTGTTAAACTATTGTTGAGAGGTCAGGTCCACAATAGCTATCGCGTTTGTGAGTACCGATGGCCTGAAATTGGTATGTCTATGGAATCATGTTTACTTTAGTCTTGGCGATCATGATATGCACTCAGGCTCACTCACATAGTTTTGTGTTTTAGTGGGTTTACATGCATTTATGTGGTGGTAAATTTATGTTATAATGTTGAAATGGTATGTCTACAGAAGTACTATGTAGCTTTAAAATTGTAGTGACACATTATCATTTAATCTCGATTCCGCATACAACTGAGAACTAGAATGTACATTCTCTAGCATTGTTATAATTGACTTTAAGTTGCAGGTACAGGTACAAACATAGAAAATGGTATCTTGTTCATCAATGGATAGTTTCCAAGGTGATTGTTGGTGATGGGATGTACTAGGGATAGTTGTTGCTATGCAACTCATACTATCCATATTATCTAACTTACTGCTACATCTAGAGATAGTTACTTCCTTGGGTAAGCAGTTCATACTATCTTAGAGATTGTTGCCGCTACGACAAGCAGTTCATACAAATCATACTATCTAAACCAACGATGACGAACTACGGTCGTGCTTGATCCCTTCGAGATACGGAGAGGGTACGTAGGCAGTCGCTATGTGGTTCAGCACAACTGCTTAAGGTTGTTCATATCGTCGGGAAAGGATTGGTTGCTTCTTGGCAGTTCATACCATCCATTCGGAGATGATTGTAACCTTGGCAGTAAGAGGTAGTTGCAGTACTGGCTGTTCATACTACCTTGAGAGATGATAGCAACTTCTTGGAGGTTGTTCATATCATCTAATGAGAAATGAAGGGTGATTATTGGATGCCAATTCATATCACCAAATGAGACTTGGAGATGGTTGTTTCCATTTAGAGGCAATTCATATCATCTGAGAAGGGATGGTTATTTCATATACTGGCAGTTCATACCATCCATCTAGAAATGATTACTAACTCTTTTGAGTAGTTCATATCATTTGAAAAAGATAGTCGGTTGAGCTTGACCTAGTACTGTGAATTGTCAGGCCCACTGGGGCTCTCATCTATAGGTGGCTATTCAGAAGACCGTCGCTGGAACGATGGTAGACAACGGGACTGATCATCCTCACCCGTTGCTGGAACGGTGTGTGTTGTCAGGCCTTCTAGCTCCCACTTACGAGTGGCAACCCGGAAGATCATTAACTATAACGATAACTGTTAGCTGTAACGGCGGCAACAGATTCTCACAGTAGAAGTGATGGAAATCATTTGTCGGACTCGATGACCCTTACGAAATTGTGGACTCTTTTGGTGTAACGGGGTATACGGTATGGGACGTATGCTCAGAAGGTCCCAATGACTTCACGAGGGATATCATGGGATTTCTTAGTACTATGGTGAAGGACATATGATCAGAGAATCCTAACCCTCAAATCAGTGAGATTTTTGTTAAGCAGAGTCTCAGTATCTTAAATTTGGTGTTTTATAAGAGATGATTGGTAATTCATATCATATGTTGGTATCGATAAATATCAGAAATGATATCAAGACTGTAAAGCAATTGGAAGGATTCGACGATCCTTGAAATATAAAAGTTATGGTTGCATGCTTATAAAGCATTTTAAATTAAATCGATGAATATTTGCTTGGTAAGATCGAATTAGTTCGAAAAAAAAATTAAAAGTTCGGTTTCTCGAGTGACGTATCGGGAAGTTGGAGCTGGACTAATGGACCGAAACCCGACCCATTAGAAGTAAAAAAATTTCGGTCTGTCACAGCTAGTTTGCCAAGTCTTCCAGCTGTGTGGCATTTGTTTTACAGTTTCTGTTACAACAGAAATGACTTTTTTTATTTCTTTGTCTCTGCTATATATAGCAGTGGTCTTGAGTCTGTATTTCTTATCTGAACCAATACAACTTATGATTGTTCATTTCATTACAACTCATCTTTATTTTTATAACTCATATAGATCTTATCGGATCTTTCACTCTGAGCACATAAAAAGAACAGGTTTACTGTTGCCGTAGAAACTCCCTCCTTTTCTAAGTACATATATTGTCATTTGTCAGGAGAAAGTTAACTGATGTTCGGCCAGTACAAATCAATAAGCCCAACTGGACTTCAAAAGGCTTGTGTAATGCCCATCTGTATGGAACTGTCTTCATTAGTGAGTGTGTTGCTGCTGCCACATGAGTGCGAATCCCCCACCTTGTACTAGGAAAAACACACACATGCATATCTATCTGGTCTCAGTGTAGTTCTCATTAAAATGGTCACTCCTGTTCTGTTTGATGAAAAGTTTGTTGGGAAATAAAAATGATATTACTAAAATTAATAGTTTCTTACTTAAATTAATTTTTGTTACTTTAATTAGCTTGATGGGTGCTAGGATCACTAGTCCAAACTTGGGTGGAATTAAAGCCATCCATTTTCACTTCTTAGTGAATGAGAAACCTTTGATTATCCCACATTGGGCAAACCAAGGAGGAAGTTCATGCATATTACCACATATGTTCTATATAAGGAAAAGAACTAGTGGATTGGATATGGACTTGGGAAATGGACTAGTGGGCAAATGCATACATGTACGGTGCTTCGCACCGAAGCACCGCAGGCCGCGGGCTTGCGGGCTTGCGAAGCTTGCGGTGCTTGCGTGTGCTTTTGCGTGTGTTTTTGGCGTGAGCCTTGGCGTGAGCCTTGGCGCGAGCCTTGGCGCGACCCTTGGTGCGAACCTTGGTGCGACCCTTGGTGCGAACCTTGGTGCGATCCTTGGTGCGACCCTTGGTGCGATCCTTGGTGCGACCATTGGTACGACCATTGGTGTGAGCCTTGGTGTGAGCCTTGGTGTGAGCCTTGGTGTGAGCCTTGGTGTGAGCCTTGGTGTGAGCCTTGGTGTGACCATTGGCGTGACCATTGGCGTGAGCCTTGGTGTGAGCCTTGGTATGACCATTGGCGTGACCATTGGCGTGAGCTTGGCGTGTGCCTGGCACGTGCTTGGCGTGTGCCCATCAATGAGAAAACGTTTCTTTAATTTTAAATAAATATTTTACCGTTTGAATTAAATGGAAAATAAAATCATAAATAATTTTTTAATTAAAACAATCTTAACGTTTTGTTTTAATGGGGATTTAATATTTGAAATTAAATTTTCACCGTTTTAAAACTCAAAGGTTTACTTCTCCTATAAAAGAACAACATTGCTAAGATTTTCGTTTACCCCAGTCGCAGCCACTGTCCTGACGACTTTTCACCATCTTCCTGCTTTGTTTTGCGCACTAGTTTACATTCTTATTTTCATCTTCTGTTAAGTTCACAACGGGCCAACGAGCTTTGCTAGCTGGGTTGGTATCAGGTGATTTTATCCTGAATTCAAGTTTGTCACTGAAAGGGTATAGCAACATCTTCCTGAAGGTGTACCTGGCAAATATTGAGTTAAGGGCAGTCTGTTGAACAGGCGACTTCACCTCTCTGTGTTTGAGTGTGTGTGCATTTTAATTCTAACCCTCCCTTAATCATCTTCAAGTTCTCTGTGTTTGTTTTCTCTGTTACAGGAAGTATATTTTCCAACAAAGTTTTCTGTTTTTTCTTGGACCGGCCATTCTGTACTTTCTAGTTTTCGGGTACAAAACATACTCTTGTCAGCTTATGGTCTACTTTTTATTGTTGAATGCCCTCTCACTTCTTCCTCCGTGTACCTTATGACCGTGCAACAAAAACTTGTAGATGCATTTTGGCAAATAGTTTTAGCAGCTCACGTAAACACCCACCACCCTCTACTATTAGAGCAAGTCTTAACTGTATTTGATCATGTGCACTTATGGCCTGCTAATTGATGTTGTTTTGATAATCTTTCAACTTGTTTCATTGTTGAGATAGATTTTTATTTTTTGATGTAGCGATACCGTCACGTGACAGTCACTTGGCTTAAAGCTTTTAAAGTACTATCCGTGATATTCATTATCACTTCATCTGCAAAAATCCATAGATCCAACTAACCTGAAAATCGACTTGCAAAGATAAATTTGCCAAAAGACTTATTAAGGGCAAGATATGAAAATGAAACTACCCATATATTATGGGACAAGTCTCAGCATAATCCGATAATCTCTATGCCAAAATCTGGGGTGATAACCGCTTTGGATGGAAGATGGATACCATAAGCCTTAATATCAATAAAACCCACTTATAACAGGAAGGGCCCGGATTGATGGCATAAAGGAAAAAGAAAAGAAAAGAAATTCAATTAGGATTTGACCATCATTAGTTATGGTGCTTTTTTTTTTTTGTTGCAACTTAACCATCATCTTAATAAATCATCATTGCTTCTAATTTAAGCTTCATTTTCCTACCTATTCTGTCCGTCCTTGCTGTTTTATTTAGTAACCACCAAGTGCTATGCAATGCATATCATCAGCCTGACTATGCCACCACATTCATGTGGATTTCAGCGTCATTTTTGGTCATTCGCCGTTTGATTTCACTCTCACACCCGGAACATCTTCAACCTCCAACAAACATGTGGGTAAATTTGGCTATCACATCCGCGAGGCGAAATCAAGTATGAGCAAGTGGAGGGAACTAATTTGGCTCTCAAAAAAGCATATTTATGCATATATCTTTGTATAACATTTCAAAAATTACCAAAGTTGAAATACAAAAACCTCTAAAAACAACTATACATATAAAATAAAGCCTCCTCAAATTCTTTAGTTATTAAAATCCATGAATACAAAATATACTTAAAACACTAGATGATATGAGCGAGTAACCGCAACATTGTTTTCTTTCCGGCATGTAATTACAACTGGTTTCAATTCTAACTCTATCACTCATTTAAACATGTTGACAAGTTTGTAATCCGTTAACGCTCCTACGTGCCGCGGCGAATCTACACCAACCACCCTTACTAAACAATAAAAGTAAATGGTTGAATTAATACGTTGTTGTACTTGTAATACATATTACAGACGTGGTAGGGAGATACTCATCGCTGTAAACCGAATAATAAAAATAATATTAGTATACGCTGATAAATTCAATTGAGAACCTAGATATCATCAATCATAATGACATGCTTCAAAAAAAAATCAATCATAATGACATTATTAATATGGTATTAGAAACTATCATTTAGTCCTAATATGAATAATATGGTGTTAGTTTGGTCACGTTGACTTGGTCAAATTGTTGTTCGGTCTTTTTAAAAATATAAAATATTTATTTGGTCCAAATATTACTGTTTGGTCTTAGGGTGAACATTATTCACGCAGAATGACGTTATCGTTTTTTAATTTAGTGTCAAAAATACTTTTTTTTCTCTTTTATTTTCTTTATTTTCTAAAAGTAAAAGAAAATCTTAAAATTTAAATATCTCTCAAACATTAAGTCGAAATTTAACATAATTTATATATTCCGAAAATTCTCGACGAGATCTACAAAATGAGTGCCACTTTCACTATTTTTTGAAGCTTTAATTTTTTTATGTTATCGTTTAGCTAAAGATAAACTATAAAATGAACTATCACTACGAGTTCATTCTACAAAATGAAGTGCTAGAATTGTCTAACATTGTAATGAACTAATTATGCGAGTTCATTTTACATCATGCTACCATTACATACTAGAATGAACCACCATTACGAGTTCATTCTACAAATTGAACTGCTAGATGAACTCACATCACGGGTTTATTTTACAAAATGAACTGCTAGAAAGAATTACTATTATAACGAACTAACTTTGCGAGTTCATTTTACAGAATGAAGTATCATTACATGCTACAATGAACTACCAATACAAGTTCATTCTACAAAATGAACTACTAGAATAAACAACCATACTAGTTCATTCTACAAAATGAACTGCTATAATGAACTACCATTACAAGTTCATTCTACAAAATGAACTGCTAGATTTGAACTACCAATATTACGAGTTCATTTTACAAAATGAAATGCTATAATTAACTACCATTAAGAATTCATTTTTTAAAATGAACTGCTATAATAAACTACCAACATTACGAGTTCATTCTAAAAAATGAAACACTATAATGATTAATGAATTACCAATATCACGAATTTATTCTATAAAATGAATTGCGAGAATGAACTACTAATATTTGCGAGTTCATTCTACAAAATAAACTGCTAGAATTAACTACCATATTTTATAATGGTGTTCATTCTTGAATATGAACTACCATTACCAATACTGAAAAGATTAAAGCTTCGAAAAATATCACAATTGGTATTCGTTGGATAAATCTCATCAAGAGCTTTCCGAATGTATAAGATTTATTAAATTTCGACTTATGATTTGAGAAATGATTAATTTTTAAGTTTTTTTTTCTACATTTTAATAAAAGATTATTTTAGTTATTTTAACATTTTCAAATAAATAAGGATTAGACTAAACTCTCTTACTTATCGGTGACCAAACTAACTTAAAACCACTTAAAATTGAACCAAACCGAAATTTCCCCTATTTTTATTACTAAATCAAGATTAGAACTAGGTCCTAACGTCTAGCTAATTAATAATACATTGTCATTGTTTTTTATAAGGTCTAAAACATAACATACTCCCACAAAACACAGTACGCACCTTGTTTTGGAGTAAAATTAGGATTAGAGAGAACCAAAAAAAAAACCTTCTTTCTAAGAAAAGTAATATTTTTATTTTTTTAATTTGTTATATATTTAGGTATAAATAAAAAATAGAAAATATTATATCAATGTTATCATGATTTTACTTCAAAAGACATTCTTTTATCACCTACTATGTTTTTTCTCTTTCTTTATACGTTACTTGCTTGTGAGCCCCCATTACGTTCCAATGCCATTCATTTATATCAACTAGCATGATATATTGATTTGTACTTGCCTACACTACATCAGTCTTTCACATCACACACTCTTGCACATCAAATAACCGTTTGAATATTTTTTTTGATTTAATCGGAATTTTATTTACTAACTCAAATGTTAATGGAGAAATTTATTAAACATAAATTTATAAATTTATGTTTATTTCTAAGCAATCTTAACGAGAAAAAAAAAAGAAAAAACTCCAACCAAAATAGAAATATTAACTGAAAATAAATATCATGGTACAACTAAAGCAGAATTGAAATAAGAAAATAAAAAACAATTACATAGGTAAAAATGCTAACATGTGTCCAAGCACTATGGTTTGGGTTGTGGCTTGGCTATAGTTTAATTATAGCCAAGCTATAGAGGAGTCTAAAAAGTCCTACTATGGGACAAAGCTATGGTTTGGCTTGTTGAGACGGATATCAGGTATCCGTCTCGCACTATACTAACGGATATTAGGTATCCGTCAATATAATTTTTGGGTCCACACTAATACGGCAGAAATATAAAGGAAAATAGTGGGACCCAATCTTTTTGTTTTTTAACGGATATTTGATATCCGTCTCTATGGCTTGGTTATGATTGGGATCAGATGTGATCCCACTTCTAGCCAAGCCAAAGCTTTAGGCAAGACTATAGCCAAGCGATGCCCTATAATACTTCCTTTGGATAGATTATAGTTATAGCCAAGCCATATACCTCACCATAGTGCTTGGCCTTAAGCGAACGCTTCACTTAAGTACTATATATAAGAAAATTTTAAATATATATACATATTTTTAATTAATATTCAATCCTGGCACTGTCACCGCTGCCAACAGTAATGTTACATGACTTGTATTTATAATTTTATGTCGTGGCTTTCTTACAATATTGATTACCAAAATTGGTTCAACACTTCTGGAGCTCTGGTCATATCCTCAAGAAGATGAACGCTAATTTTATATCCTTAATACAAAAAACTGATAATCCTTCCTCTACTAGCCATTTCAAGCCTATTAGTCTCTGCAATACTACTTACAAAATCATTTTTAAACTCATAGCACAGAGAATTAAACTTTTTCTGAACAAGATCATCTTCCCTTACCAATCGTCTTTCAACCCTGGGAGACAGATTGCTGATAATATTGATATAGCTCATGAAGTAATTTACAATATGAGGTCCAAAAGAGGTAAAAAAGGATGAAAATGGCAATATGGGCATCAAAATTGATATTTCCAAAGCTTTTGATAGGTTGGAATGGACTTTTCTTATGGTTGTTATAAAGCAAATAGGTTTTGATGGCAATATGGGCAACAAAATCTTTCAATGTATTTCTACTACTACTTTTGTTGTGCTTATCAATGGTTCTCCTTGTGAGTTCTTCAAGCCCTCAAGGGGGATCAGACAAGGTGATCCCTTATCCCCATATCTATTTTTATTCTGCATGGAGGCTTTATCCAGAACTCTTATTCATGCTGAAAACATAGGCCTCATTTCTGGTATTAAAATATGCAAAAATATCCCATCCATCAGTCACCTTTTGTTTGCTGATAATTGTATGGTATTCTGCAAAGCTAACAAAGTGGAAAGTCAAAATTTGGTTGACATATTTAAATTATTCAGTAATACTTCGGGGCAGCTCATCAACTTCTCCAAATATGGGGTTTTCTTTAGCTATAACACTGATGATAATTTAAGTACTTAAATTAGCAATAATATGTGAGTCCGAATGATTGCTTTTAATGATAAATATCTGGGATCTCCCTTCTTTACTCACATAAGTAAAATTAATTCCTTCAAGCCTTGTGTGGAGCATCTCAAAACTAAGTTGTCTAGCTGGAAAAACAGCTCTCTCAATCCAGCTGCAAGAACTACTCTGATAAAAACTGTTACTTCCACCTCAAGTATATATCAAATGAATTGCTTCAAGTTGTCCAAACAAATTTTTCAGGATCTTAACAAAATTTAGATAAATTTTTTCTAGGAAAAAAACATTGAACATCCTAAAGTTTATTATCCTAAAGCTTGGGATTCTGTCACCAAGCCCAAGACTTTGGGGGGGTTTCATGAACATGGAATTGTTCAATACTGCAATGATTTCAAAAATAGGTTGGAGATTGGAAACCGACAAGGAGTCTTTAAGGATGCCAAGTAGTTGGAAGAAAGAAATATTCTCAACATGGACATCAAGGCCAAAGTGGGATATTCTTGGATTTGGAAGGGTATTCTAGAAGGCATTAGTAATTTTCAAGACTATAACAGATGGAAAATTAAAAATGACAAGAGAATTAGCATCTGAAATGACAAATGGCTGAATGACTGTAACATTAACCTCATCATGCCTATAAACTGCCCAGATGACTTGCAAAGGCTAAAACATCTTATCAGAGAGTATAGAAAGTGGGATACTTCTAAAATTTGACAATTGGTTTTCTCATGAGGTTTCTGCATCTATTCACACAACTATTATTCACCATGGGGAAGATGATCAAATTGTCTAGAATCTGACTCAAAATGGTCAATTCTCTGTCAAGTCTCTTTACAAAGCCAAAATTGATCACAAGTACAAAAAGGACTCTCAAATTCAGAATTGAGATAGCTTATGGAAAATAGAAGTTGTTCCAGTTATTCATATTTTCATTTGGAAGTGTGTTCATACCATCCTTCCCATCAATGTTAAAACTACTAGAATTCAGCACTACATAGATCCAATATGCCAGCTTTGCAAGAGTGAAGGAAAATATGACACATTTTTTATGGGTTATCCAGCTGCCACTACTGTATGGCAAAATATGTTTGACCCAAATCACGGGGCCTTCACAGGTCACACTAATTTTACTGAATGGCTCAATGCTTGGTTTGAACCAAATAACAACATGTATTATGAACAAAGCACTATGGCAACTGTGTGTTGGTTCATTTGGAAAACAAGATACGACTTTATATTCAAGAATATAAGTCCTAATACTAACAATATTGCGCAGCAGATAAAGCAGCGCATATGCGCTCATAACAGAATCCATCATATGCAGGATCACATTCTAGATGAGATTACCTCTACTGTAACCTCTCATGAGGAGATCAAATTTCCCTCTCATGTACATCAAAGAGGGGCTTACAGGACAAAAATCAAGATTTGCACTATACAACATCCTGAATCCAATTCCTAATATACTGCTCTAATAGCTTATGATTTTGTAGAAAACTATCATAGGGCTTGAGAACATCCAGAACACGATGGAGAATGGGGAGCAACATGAGGAGCTGATCTAGCCTTCCAATGGGCCAAATATCTCAACTACACCAATGTGGAGATTCCAGCAGAAGATATGAATATTTTGGTCTGATTCAATCTTCTTTACAACAATGCTGCTCAAGGAAGGTTCAACGTCAACTACCATACCTCAATTAGGAGAAATGAGGAAGAAAATCCTATTATTATTACTTTTGTATTGAACAATATCCAGATCATTCACAAACTTGAAATTTTAGAAACTTTCAATTAGCTATGTCTTGTAAGAACAATGATATCTGCCAGAACAGGCCTTGATGTTCCAAAAGTGGATTCAGGTTATGTTTCCTCTACTTAGGACAACTGCAACAGACGACCAGACCAAAGAGTAAACCCCATTTTTACTCTTTGGTCGATAATAATCAGGCCCAACGGGCGAGTAAAAATAGGATTTTGACGATCAAATGTACAGTATTGGAGAAAACTTGGTCCCAAACCTATATATAGTCAGGCGCTCTTCTGATACAATGTAATACCTAAACGTCCTCCTAAGAGAACGTATTGAAACACGGACGGCGTTGCTGAACGACGTCTAGTGAAACGGTCACCCAAAAAAGCGTCTGCTCTCACGCTGCACTAAGACAACGCTCGTTAAACAAACGCAACACATAAGAGCGTCTGTCTTAAACGTTCCCTTGAAGCAGCGCCAATTTATCATACGATATGTTAAGAAAGCGTCTGGCTAGGTATAGGAAGTGACGCTCTAGTAGGTGAGCGTCGGAACAACTGAAGAGTGGATACGCTCACTTAGGTGAGCGCCGGACGCATAGACGTCTCTATAAGAAGACGTAATGGTAGTGAGAAGCTCTTCTAGGAAAGCTTCAGTTTCAAGTTAGTTAGAGTTACACGTTGGTTAGTGAGAAGCTCTTGTAGGAAAGCTTCTCACTCCATCCACAGAAGTTTCATATATATACGCTTTTATAGGGCCGCGTTTGGCATCCAGGCGTCTATCAGCAAAAGCGTCTGTCATTATACGTCCACACAAGATAACGCACAACTTACACACGTTCTTGTATGAATGCGCTTGGATAAGAGACGCTGGTTAGGGTGGACGCTTAAACATACGTTTTTCTAAAGGAGCGTATCAATATAGAATGTTCAGTTACAATGGTGTATGGTTCCGTACATATCATACGCTCACCTAAATAAGCGCCCAACAACATACGTTATACTAAACAAGCGTTCGTGTCATGTCACGTCCATTTACGAGAACGCCCAACAACAAACGTCTCGTTATAAAGGCGTCCGAGCATAATTTGATCTAAAACCGCTGCGTTTTTTTTTTAAAGAGCAGACAAATTTGGATTTTGATCTTTACTCTACTCCAACCGCTGCAGTTGCTTTTAGGCTTGCCTAAGTTTTTTTTTCTATAAAAAAAAGACGATTTAATCCAAAATGTAAAAAAAACAACTTACTACAAATTTGGTGCTCAACAATGACTTTGAAAGAAGGTTGGGAAGTCTTGACAAAGACCAAAAGACAAAGCTGGACCCTAAAAATTGAAGGTTCGAAATATATTCCCAAAAACTATAACTTAAAAAAAAACGAAAATGAAAAAGAAAAAGAGTCAATTTTGAATACACCTCGGCTCCAATTTATTTCTTCAATTCTACAAAACCAAATCCTCCAACCAAAACAAAAATGAAAACTCATCTCTCAAATCTTATTCTCTTCATCTTTGATTCTTTCATTTCAATAAGATTCAGATTCTTTCATTTCCTTTCCACCTTGCTCTGTTCTTCTTATCATTATTATTCTGTTTTATGTTAATCAGACAGTTTGTTTGTTTGATTGGATTGATTTATTATCTCTTTATCTGCTTGTAAATCTCATTTCTTTTATATCAATTGATTTCTAATTGATTTAACAATCATCAAAATCTTTGGTCAATTTCCTGGAAAAACCCCCACAAAATGGGAATCCAAGGCGACAAGGTGAGATTGAATGTTGGAGGCAAAACCTTTGAAACAACAGCAACAACACTTGCAAACGCAGGCAGAAATTCAATGTTTGGAGCTATGTTTGATGATGAATGGAACCTAAGACCAGGAGAAATCAATGAAGAATACTTCATAGATCGAAACTCAGATTGTTTCTCTGTTCTACTTGATGTTTTAAGAACAGGTGAGCTTTATATCCCACCTAACATACCTGAAAAATTACTCTACAGAGAAGCTCTCTTTTATGGTATTCTTGATCATGTCAGAAGTGCAAAATGGGGACAATTTGATGGTAACAGGTTAAGACTAACAGGTTCAGTTAGAGGTCGTGCTCCTGGTGATGGTACTGCAATTAGAGCAGGTCCCAATGGTGGTGTTGCTGTTGCACATGGTAGCATGGTTCATGTGTATGATTGGATGCTTGAAGAACATCCACCACTAAATCTGGATTATCAAAGAGTGAATGATGTTGGATGGATTGATTCGGAGAGTATTGTGATTAGTGCTTGTGAAAGACTAGGCAGAGAAGATGGTGGTATGGGTCTGTTCAGTTCATCTTCAGGGGATCTAAGGTATAAGTTTCAGGTGAACCATGAGAATCAGGTGAAAAGCTTTACTGCTGGAGCTTTATGTTTTAATTCTGATAGGAAGATATTTGCTAGTTGTAAAGGTAGAAGTAATGAATATGGGATTGGTGTTTGGGATCAAGTTACTGGTAAACAAATTGATTTCTTCTATGAATCATTAGGTTGGTCACTTGGCGATGCCGATAAGATTCAATGGTTGAATGGGAGCAATTGTTTACTGGTTGCTACTTTATTCCCAAGGAAGGATAACTGTTACATTAGTCTTTTGGATTTTAGAGATAAAACTATGGTATGGTCATGGTCAGATATCGGAGCACCTATAACGATAGACGAAAAACGCGTTCGTGATGCAATTGCAATGGAAGAGAGTAATTCTATATGTGTTGTTAATGAGTATGAAGATTTGGGGTTTATGGATTTGAGAAGTGGTGTTGGTAGCATTAGATGGAGTTCTAGAAGTCGTTTGACAAAAGGTAAAATGCATGATGAACCTTGTTATCCTAAGTTAACATTACATCAAGGACAACTCTTTTCTTCCATGAATGACAGTATATCTGTTTTTAGTGGTCCTGATTGGGTGCTAACATCCAGTTTGAGAAGAAGTTATGGCGGTTCAATATGTGATTTCTCCATCGGTGGTGATCGGCTTTTTGCTCTTCACAGCGAGGAGAATGTTTTCGACGTGTGGGAGACTCCATCTCCCCCAATCATTTGACATTAAACAATTGGTAGTAGTAGTAGTAATAGTAACAATACAATAGTAAAGACATATAGGTGGATTAACATACCTATACACAGTGATTTAGAATTGATTTTTATAGTATGGTTTTGATGTTTGTTCATATTGATACCGAAAAAAAAAAATGAATGAAAAGAGAAAACTGATTATTTTTGCTCATAATTGGAAGTGGACTTGATGTAATTTGTTGTTAAAAAGTATTCTTCTGCTGCCATCAGCCAGCAAATAACGTGTTTTCTATCGTTTTATTTTTGGTTTTTGGATTGAAAAGGGAAGAATGTTTTGGATGTTTTCACTTTTAAACAAGAACCAATTCCTTCTTTTTCTCCTTTCTCTTTCACTTATCTGGATAACTACTTGATGCCATTATCCTTAAAACAGCACTAGAAAGAAATCCTTACACCTTTGGTTGCAGAAAGAATTTGTCCATCAAAGTGCTTTTTATTTTCCATGTGAGCAGTTGCAACTGCCAATAGGGGATCACAAAGTGTGAATTCTTGATAAGTCAGATTTTGATATCCAACTCTAACCTTCAGTGTGAACCTCAAGTTATATGGTTTTCATTGTGGTCCTAAATCTGCTTTTGCTTTTTCCAACCAAACCCATATCATCAGACCAACTAAAATGGACCGACTTTTCTTCCCATACTTGTAGTTACTGCTGCTATAACTACATTCAATCAACAGTAGATGTTTAGATGGCAATATTGCAGTTAAAGAGGGAGAAACAAGTACATCAGAATAATTGGGTAAAAAATGTGAAATGCAGATAACTATAAAATCTAAAGCCAAGAAGCTTCTTATATTCTCCCCTTCTCTCCATATATTACTATTTCTCCAGGTTTGGATTGTTTTGGTACAAGAGAAACGCTAAAAATTAGATGACTGCATGTCTGCATCTAAAACTGTCTTTCGGTGACTGAAAATTCTAATAGAATGTAAGAAAGAATTAAAGGAATTCCATTACAGGCTAGTCAAGCAAAATCTGGCATGACTTTTTTAAGGAATGTAATTGGTTGAGATTCGGCAGGAGCAATCTCATCAAAAGAAACGTAATTTTGCTCCTCACTGTAAACATGGCAGATCGTCATTATAGTCTTCATTAAACGCCAATTCCATGTTGCCTCGTTCAGATACTGCATTATTGTGGAGACAGATATATGTGAGAAATTGCGAACCAAATAATTGTAAAGGGTTTGGGAGTAAAGAAAAGATGACAAGAGGACAGTAATATTTTTAACCTTGCCCCAGTTCTCTTGTAGAGATTTATGAGCTGCTCGTAGGTTGTAGCTAGGTATCCTTGGCGATATATGGTGAGGAATATGCACATTGATATCATGACAGAGAATCTCTATCCTGCTTAAAACAATGAAAAACATGATCAAGTCCTCATAAAAAAATATAAAAAAGACAGTAAAACAACTTGTTCCTTGTTCAAACACATTTATGATAGTTGCATTACCAATGAGGATAATAAAGTATGTAACTAATAGAATATTGCACCGCTAAAACAATACAGTTAGAAATTATAGTATGAAGAGAAAAGAAGAAAATGTCAACAGGGGATAGGCATTACCAACGAGGATAGTTGCAATGAACTGTGCCATTTAATTGGGCCTGAGCTGCATCCCACTTATCTGAAGATTTAAATGGTATGTGAGGAGCTGTGTGATGCACCATTGTGAAAGTACTCATCTACAATTGGCAAGATCCGTTAAAAAGATGGTCAGAGGAAACACAAGATTTTATTCTATGTTGAAACCACACTTAAAACTCAATTTGTGTTTACCCAGAAGTGGTAACCTAGCCATGGCATCAACCAGAATTTAATCCATCCAATGAGTCCTGTTTTCCAGATAATCAATGGCCACCCAATTGCAACAAATGCAAACACACAAGTCAAGCTTATCTGCACCCTTTTAACTTCATTTGGTCTGAACTTCTTCAAATCGAAGTGCCACAGCAACCTAGATGGATGATATTATTAGCCATTTTTATCGAATATCAAAAGGAAATACTCAAACATAAAATCGGCAGTAATCAAACATAAAAAAGAGAGCCAACATTATAGTCACAATAAATTTATATTGTAGCCTTCTGGGTGCATCATACCAGTGGGCTATCGACATCCATGTCCGGAAAGGACCATATCCATATACAATTGCCTTCCGGAAAGCTGGGGCTGAATCAAACTTTTCTCTCCGAATAGGACACCAAGCTGTATCTTCAGACAGCCTGAAATTAGAATGGAAGAGAGAACCATTCCCAACATCATAATGAAATATGTTCGAATTAAAACAAGTTCTTTTAATACTATTTGGAAACTGAAAGTTTTCTCATCTAGACCTGTCCTCTTCCTCTAATACAAATGCATGTGCAGGGAACACGGGAAAATGGAATGAATTAATACATGCTGGGATCAATGGCTCTAACACCAGGAATCCTACTAAAGCTTCTACGATCAATGAATTCAGACACAAAAGTAGCAGGAGAACACAGATCAGTTCTGCTACAAGTCATAGGAATAGTTCCAACTTTAGCTAGTCAAGATCTCTGACCAAACAATGGTATCTTTGTTCAACTTCTGATTCTACAAACTCAACTTATGCATCTCTATCAGAGCGTGATAATCAATTAATGCTTACTAATCGGTTACAACTAGGTTAGTTCGTTTATGCTGAACGTTTACAATTCGATTCTCCTGTTCCTTGTATTTCTGGTGTTCGTCCTATACATGGTCTTCATTCATTTGTTGGAACTCCTGAGCCGCTTATAGCTAAAATTTCACCTTCTAAAATGTGGGTTTGTTATTCAACCTGTTTCTGATTCTGATCTATCTGTTCATTCTATATCTGCTTATGTTTCTACATAGAAACATGAAGAATCAAAGAAATCTCATAAAGATACATCAACACCTTCTGGGCCTGATCTGGCATCTCGCGATAATGTTCCTTCTTAAAAATTCAGGTAATAGTGTTGGGGGATCCAAGCAACCCGGGAAGCCGCGAAGAGTCTCATTTCCAGCATCAGACATGTAGAGATCTAATTCAGTTGGGAGGAAAAATGGAATATCCATTGTGGAAATACAACCTTCGCCAGCTAGCAAGGTTGGATCAAGATCAGCATCTCCAGTGCCGTCTAAGTGTGTAGTACCGAGCTTCATGCAAGCTCGGGGTGACAACTATAAGACTTCCAGAGAGCCTGCAATTGTGATACCTTTGAGATATCGTCAACCTTCTACTAGTCGAAAACAAGCCTCACCAAATTCGAGAAGGGTTTCGGGTTCTCCGGGAAGAAAACTTTCAATTTTTGGAGTGAAGGTTTCTCCTGTTATTGGTGATTCCGCTAGTAAGAAGAAAATGGCAAGCATAGTTGCTGGTACATTGAAGGTGTCAGGGGCATTGGGGTCTGGGAAGTCAATGAGGAACAGTTGGGAGGAACAGCCAGAATTCACAGACTTGGTGGAGCACAGAGAAAAGGTTGCTGTTAAAAGTAAACCTGATGCAAATGCTGGGCAGACTAATCAGGAGGATCCTCCATCAAATGAAAAACCCAAAGCTAGTCGCAAAACTGAGAGTTTAGCAGTTTTACTGATAAGCCAGGTCAAACAACCCAAAAATCACTATCCATGACCGAAAGTGGACTGATGGTAGCATTCTGTTACCTGCTCTCCCTGGAAACCTTGCAAAGCTTGGGAAGGAAGCACTGCACTCTAGTTTCTACAGCTCCTGTTGAGGCTCTTACAGAGGCGTCTATTACCGAGTCCATCGTCAGGAATTTAAGCATGTTTTTGGACCTCTGTTATTCAATCCAAGGTTGCAAATTCTATTCCAACCACTGATCGTTCCCTATCAATTTATGAATCCATTGTCAACTAAACTATGTTCGCTGATTCTCTTGCTGCCAGCTGAAGCAATGTCTGACGACATTGTGTCGACTGAACGTGCTAAACCCATTTCTCTTTGAATTGAAGCTGCTTTAGCTACTGATTTTGAAGTTATCACACATTTAAACAATCAAACAGGGATACCACCAAAAATTCCATGCTTATCTGCAGTAGATACAAGGCCTCTTCCATCACCTCCAAGGACGAGTGTATCAAAAAGAACTTCCAGAGTTCCATTACCCGATCAAGTTAACACGTCATCATGGTCAAGAGGATGTGGAGTCAAAGAGAGGGGAACTTGCAAAGAGTCTAAGAAAGGAGACACAGATGTGGTTTTTGAAGTTTGTTGAGGAGGCTTTGGATGCTGGTTTCAGGATCTTTGAGGAAAACAAGATTGGTGGAGGGATAGCAGCACGTAAAGATAACAGTGGTCCAATTTCTGCAGTTCTATTACAGTTGAAGAGAGTGAACGACTGGTTAGATAGTATCGGAGCAAAACGTGAGGAGTTGGTTGTGGAGAAGATTGGAGGACTCAAATGGAAGATCTATGGGTTTGTCATTCATCATGGAGGAACGGCCCTTGATAACTCATCAGCTTTATTATCATCGGCGCTAGTCTTTTTACATTCATCTGTTAGACTTCAATGTATTTGAACCAAGAGTTATTGTTTCATTTGAATGTGAGTTGTTCTGATCATTTATTCCACATTTGATAACGCAAATAATTGTTTTGATTATTTTGAAGAAAACAAATATATTAAGTATTTGGCAGGAACTGAGCATCAATAAGTTAGTTGAATAAAAATAAATAACAGAAAGGATAAGAAAACAGACATGTTTGTTTTCGCGTGATGGCGATCGTGCTTAAAGCGCCATGGTTCGTATGGGTATATTAGGGGCAAAAATGCGAGCGTTCCAACGATGTCTTCCACCAGTTTGTTCCTTGAAAATGATTTATGAGCACAATCATGGCCTATCACAAAAAACTTCAGGAGGAAAACAGAAGACATAACTACTTCAGATATAAAATCAATCAAATTACACGGGGAGAAGAAAAGGAAGCAGTATTAAAGAAAAGAAGAAAACATCGTACTGACCCCAGTTATTGCAGTACCTGTCCATGCCCATGCCAGAGGAAGTAGATACCATGGAGACTTTGCAATCATGATTATCCCCAGCGTATAAGAAGTGATGGATATTAGAATTGTTTTCCAAGCTTTTACGTCATCAATTTCAAATACCTTACAGCAAGTTTGAAAATTCGAAATAGACATTAGGGGACACAATAAATAGAAAAGCAATAACTTCGATGATTGAGTAGCAGTAATTAGACAAGAATAGTGACACCGACTTCTGAGAGCAGAAAACAACTCTAGTTACCCTGCAAGGAAAAATTGTTGCAGCACTCATTACAAACTAGCACAGTCCAATGATATGAATTTGATCAGCCAATAATCAGAAGAATATGGTGAAAGTCAGGTGGATTAAGTTTATCCCCAGACGTCAAGTTTTTTTTTTTAAGTGAGCTCATTGCTTGTAAGTGTGCTCAGCTAAACATAGTTGAGTCTTGTTTGGGAGTCATCTTATTTTTTGTAGAAGATAATTTTAACATCAACAAGTGTTTTTGTTTGCCTGCTGAAAATTTGCAGTCTAGTGATCATTACTTTAGTGGATCTAGGGCATGGTAAACATAAACATGTCACATACCCTGATTGGAGACTTACATTTCTGCTTCAGGTACATCCTTAAGCCCTATGAAGATAGCCTCTATCGCATCCAAATCAAGGGTCTCAAAACCTTAACTGCAGAGCATGATATATAAACTTTTATGTGTGTGCAGGATTCTCTAGGTGGTATTCAAAAAAATAATCGCTAATATCAGTCTACCTACTTAGTTTTTACTTCTATGCTCTATCCTTATTTCATTTCAAAAATCTGTGAGGCACCTGACTGCTAAGTATGTTCCAGTTCTGTATATGAAATCTCTATTATGCATTCTTGCAGCTCTGCAAATGAAACTCTAAGCACTCTAAAATTTGCTCAACGTGCCAAACTTACTCAGAACAATGTGAGTATGAATAAATACTTGTACATTTCCCTCCTTTCTCTAGGATAAGGTAAATGAAGATGCTACAGTTGATGTATTGGCATTGCAGCGACAGATACAATAGTTAAAGGTACATATTGTTTCATCATAAGTGTTAATCCACCACACAAACAAGCACTAGTAGAACTGATCAACTGATGAATATGTCAATGTTTACCAAACAGGATCAGTTGTTTGGGCTCAGCCATAAAAAACCATCAAGGGATCTATCCCTTTTACATGCCAGATTCTGAGCAATCTCAATTGGGTGATTTTCATGAAACAAACTATTCCACTATGAATAAAAGAATCCCCAATTTTCAGAATAGTATAAGCATTACAAAAAGAAGGTACCCTTCCCAGTCATATTACCACTTTCTTAATATCTAAAAGATGAAAGTCAAGCATGTGACAGTGTTTTGATTTTCTTTTGTTAGATGAAATGCATTGAAACGACTTTAACTGGTGCCTTGAGGAGAGAAAAAATGGCTGAAGCTGCAGTTAGCAGACCAGGGTAGGAGGATACCTTTTTTGGAAGGGTTTCAATAATATCCTTCAATGTAATATCATCTGCCAGCAGTTCCCCAATTTGGGTAAATCCATAGCTTTCAGATAGCTTCCTCCTATACTCGGCGTTGCCCATTGTAGATGGTGGAACTGGGATTGACACAGCATGTATGTTTTGTGCCCTCTTCTTGTGAGATAAACATGGATGCCGCCTAACCCTCCCATGGAGAAGGTTTCCTAATTTCAGAAAAGATGTGCCTGTCTATCAATAAGAACATCTATCAGGGATTTCCAACTACACGGGCACATATCATATATAATGATAAACCTAGTCAGAAAGTACACAAATTTTCTTGACATAAACACAATGTAGTACTTGTGTAAGAGTTGAATTTGGTGAAATTGAAACTTGTAATCCCCAATTAAGGTTCCTATTAGTTATTAGCCATTCATAACATTTAACGGATTTAAACCTCTTTGGAATCAACCAAGTAATAATCTTAATAAATGTTAACAACCCTAGTAAAATGCAGTGAGAATAATTGGAAGAAATACACACCCGAGGAATTTCTGGGACCAAGTTTTATACTACCAGGAGTTTGTCTTTGAACAGGTCCCTGATGGGGTTTTACAGAGAAAGAGAAGCTTGAGTCTGCAAGCCTGCAAGAAGAAGCCATGGGAAGCAGCAGATAATGCAAGAAATGGGTAAGAGCAGAGCAGAGAGGTATCTCTCTGTTCAAAAAGGGCCCTACAAACTCTGTGTGAAACCACAAAGTTCCGTACTTAGAAGAGAAAGTAGATAAGAGCAAGACTATGGGTTCTTAAAACGAAGGAATGACTAGACGAAGGAGTGGGTTTTACATTATAGGATAGAGTGAAGTAGAAAACTACACGGATGAAATTCTTTTGTTTAGTACAAAAAATAATCTTATAGGGTAAAGATCTTTCGTTTGGGATTTTTTTAGTTTGTATTATTAAAAATCTAAATAGGACCCATGTTTTAAGAGTTTTATTTTAAAACAAATACTTAAACGGCTGAAGTTTATCCGTCTAGTGATTTTTTTACCTAGACGAATGAACTTCACATTTCTAATGAAGACCGCAGTGGTTGATAGAGTTTGGATGAAAGACTCTCTCCTCTCTACCCATAGTG
Organism: Papaver californicum; assembly: GCA_023531435.1. Taxonomy (NCBI): domain Eukaryota; kingdom Viridiplantae; phylum Streptophyta; class Magnoliopsida; order Ranunculales; family Papaveraceae; genus Papaver; species Papaver californicum. The sequence goes on from JAJJMC010023415.1 coordinate 364,215, forward strand.
GAGCCTAATTAGCTCTTTTTGGGTGAAACTCCTTCACTTTAAAGGAGAACACTCTACCCATAGCTCTTACTCTAAAAGGCTTCAAACTAGGAAAAATTGGCAAATTAAATTATATAGAAATAGAATCTATATAGGGGACCCACACATTTATACACGGATCCAAATATAGACAAGCGAGAACAACTAATCCACTGACTCTCTAAGACCAAGTCCTATGCATATGGGCAAATCGGTTAGTTTACCTAGTCAGGTGGCTGGGCAAACTAGTTACGCCATTATGGGAAATGGAGTAAACGACCAAGACTATGTCACTCGATAGACTTTCTATCGCTAACGTCTACTTTCAGACAGCGGTCAAGTTCAGGCAAAAACGACCAAATTTTCCACCAATATACATACCCGAAACAATTTCATTCAACTCACACCACTCTTTACATAAATTTCATACTTTCTACTTATTTATAAAATAAATTCACAGATTTCTTAATATATTCTATTTTTAACTTCACAGTCGATAGATTTTTCTGAGGAAGAGGCTAAACTTATTATAGATTGGTTCAAAACACAATAACAAACTTATGTTCGGGTGTTGCAACAACTGGAAGATGAGTCATATGATTATAGAGAACTGACCAACACTATGATGCTGGGAGAATCATCGGGGCAGATACCAAGAGCTCCTGAGCCAAAGAAAGTATTCACAAGAAGATATGTGTATCGGGGGCGGGATGAGTACCACCAAAAGCTGATGCACGATTATTCAATGTTGATTGCGTGTACTCTGATCAAGATTTCCAACGTCGATTCTGCATGCCCCGACATTTGGTGACAGCGGGGAATCCATAACAAAAATTCAATGGGGTACAATCTATTCTCAAAAATCATAATAAAAAAATGTAATTGGAAAAATCTCATACGCCGATAAAGAACTAAATTAAATTACCATAAGGGTCATTCAAACTGGAAATCTATACAGTACAAAATAAAATATATAATGAAAAGAAAGTCTAATCCAACAGTGCAAGGTTCACTCAAATATAAAAAAAAATAACTCAAGAATTTTTTTCGAAATAACATAATATTATTCATTATCCAACTTCTACGTTTGCCCGCGACGAACCTCATTTTTTGAAACCTGTTCATGATATATCATTTGTGATCAAATCAAATATGAATCTCTCAATATAACAAATCAAAATATCATTCGTCCATTTGTCACCCAATCTGTTACGCAAGCGATTCTTGACAATTTTCATAGCAGAAAATACCCTTTCTACCGTGGCAGTAGCAACTGGCAGAAGTAATGCTAATGCGAGAAATAAGTAAACCAGTGGGTACACTTTATCCTTTTTAGTCTCAACCATTTTGACTGCAAGATCAGTAATTCCTTTCAATTCCAAGAACTCATTGCTTGACAGTACATCAGTAATATAATTTAGTAGTTTATCCTCAAGTAAAACAAGTTTGGCAGGAGAAAAATATCTTGGGTAAATCTGAGCAAAACGAATCGGTTTATCTTTTTCAAATGCAGAGAATGAGTCGGTAGGACTTAAGCATGCCATAGAAAGAAGTAATTATGTATTTTTCTCAGTAAAACGATTGTTTAGTTATGGAAGTTACATATCTATGACTGTATAAAAATACTCAACTTTATAATGATATGAATTAGTTACCTCTTGAGATTTACGCTTTGGTCGACCCTCCGGTTGGAATACAGCATCCATATCAGGAATTTTGATGCGGTGGTTTACACAAAAGGAAATTACTTCGGAAAACAAAGAATCCCAATCTTTATCTCTTATTTACTGGAGTCGTTCCTTGCATACTGTAACTAATATCATGGCATTGACAATGTCTTGATCTTTCATATTCAATGCTTTTGACAAATCATTTGTAATTCCTATAATAGTTTTCATCAAGTTTAAACTGAAAACAAAATTAAAATTCTGCAACGAATCTCGGAGAACCTTAGCTTCAAATTTCTTATCAAAATCTACTGTTAAATCTTCCAAAAGTGTTATAACAAATGAGAATATGTTAAATCAAGCTTATTATAATATTGTGATGTGAACCCCAATGTGTATCAACAACTATTTTAAAAGTTCTCTCTTGATTAAGGCATTTCCCACTTGATATATCACCTCTACTGAGTGCCTCAATGACTGCATCGGCTTGCTTATCACGAAGAATATCATGACGTTTGGTTGATCCAGTCACCATATTCACCAAGTTAATCAGTAAGACAAAAATATTTTCACATATATATGTTTTCTTGCAACATCCACAACAACTAGTTGTAGTTGATGTGCAAAACAATAGACAAAATATGTGTAATCATTATCTTTCAAAATCAGTGCTTTAAGACCACTATACTTACCTTGCATATTGTTTGCCCCATCACAACCTTTCTCTTGCAATCTGGAACAGCTCAATCCATGTCGAGAAAATAAATCATCACTTGTCGTTTTAAGTGAAATGACATTCGTAACGGTGATATGTTTGATTCCTACGAAGCGTTCAATTACATGGCCCTTGTGCACATATCGCTAAACAATAACCAGCTGCTCTTTTGAGGATATATATATTTAGATTCAACCAATAGGGAGAGAAAATGGTCCATCCCCGAGTTTTTTAACAATTTCACTTATGAATTCAGAAGAAAAACAATTGGTTATATCTTTTTGAATATTTGATGCTATCAACTTTTGGTTACCTTGAGCATTTTCCAGTATAACCACTTTTATCTCTTCGTTATTATCGTCCAATCATTTTAAGATCTCTATAAAGTTTCCTTTGTTGTGTGACTATTCATCTTCATCGCGGCCACGAAATCCAAGTCTTTGTCGTAAAACAAACCGAGCATAATTAATTGATACATTTGAACTTTTTTTATAATCCCTTTTAGCTTCCTCAGATTGCTTTAAAATAACAGTATCAATATGTTGTTTCTGATTAAACAATACTACACGGTTTTTCAAAGCATTATTGTATGTGTTGTTCAACCCGCTAATATGTATTTATAGCCTTTCTTTCTTCCTCCAACCTCCAAATCTTGTGCCAAAAAAAGAATCACCACTGCATGTCCTAAACAAATAACAACAAAGATAAAACAATTCATCTATATTCCAACCAACTTGGGTGGTCATTAAACCAAGAGCTGCAGAACTTTCTTGGCCTTCCACTAGATATTCTTGTTGGGAAAGTGTGTTTCTTTGGATCACAAGGACCTATTTATAGGTAAACTCTTCGAACTTGGTTTCTAATATTGGGATCATAATTAAAAATAGGAGTTTGCAATCTTGGATCAGAAGGTAGACTTGCTAATAAATTCTCATTCACATTTTTTTATGTTGAGGAATCATTTTGTGTAGTTAAAATGGGTGGTGCTATATTCTGGGCAGTTGAACACTCAACAGGAATTACATGATTTTGTCTTATAGTAGGCAGGTTTGAAACAATAAATAATGATGATTCATTATTGTCCTTGTTTTTTCTCTGGAAGTACCTAAGCATTTTTGCCTGAAAACCACAAATAAAGCTTCATTAAACCTCACTACAACCCTACAGACCTATTAGTTACTTAAGGATACAATTCAGAATCAAAAGCAAACACAAAACAATACAATATAATAAAGGAAAAAATACAAATTAAATCAAATCTGGTTTCAAAGATTATAGTATTACAAATCATATCGTGATTTAAACCATAAGAGTGCAGTAGCTATAATATTTATTGTCTGAAATAATTATATGACATCAGAGCAAAGAGTTAATCACATACCAACAACATAAGAAACTATAATCATAATAAATAGGCAGATGTTTCTAGCTTGAAATAAATAATTTGAAAGGTAGTTCTAAATAAAGGATAATGTTTTGAAGTGTTGAGTGATACTTGTAAGTTAGTGTAAGGCAATTATGGAAGAAAAACATGATTAGAGCATATGTGGTAAGGAAAGATGGGAATCGCACTGAAGATATATCATAAGATAGTATTGGATATAATCATTATTTATCTGATTTCATATGTTTTCCTCGTTAAATAATGTCATGCATTCCATTTTGGTCTTTGAAGATTTTGTGATAAGCAATGGGCGGCACTTATTCAGAAATACGACTAGCGTCTAGGCCTGAGTTAAGCGTTAGACAATTTGGAAATCAGTATATGAGTTTGAATGGATCATTTTTTATTTGGAATATTTTTAAGAACAAAGAATCGAGAATTGATAAAAATCTTTGAGACAAGCATATGACTACTGGCAGGATCAACCATGTAGCATTCCTCAATGACACTATCTCCTTACGACCATCGTTGGAATTTTACTGTTCACCATGGGGGATGACAGTCGATTTTGGAACTCATTTTTATGGGGCTAAAAAAAATCCGAAAAACTGGAAGTGCACCGACCCATATTGTATTATCTTAAACTCAAGATTATGTTTGTTTTGTGCATCTATCAGGAAACTTATAGTCGCTTATTTTTGCATTCTAATGAAAATAGAAAGCTTCGGCATTATTTCACAGAAATTTTTGTTATCAATTAGGTTTTTGCTGAAACTATTTAGGATAATATATGGGAATGGTCGAGCAAAAATAACATGATAGGATATTGGTAAAGAAGAACTGGGGTCTTCTACCTTTTGTTATTTGGTGGACTATATGGAAGGAACGCATCTGCAGACTCTATAACTAGAAGAAGTTTAACTCAGTTAATTGTAATGCACTATGTTCAATTGGTCCATATATACATATAAGTTTTTTCGAAGGTTACTCTTTGAGTATTTTGATCAGTAACTGGAAGTTGTTTCGGTTTTACTACCTCTTAACAATCATCTTCGATGATTGAAAATTTTAATGAATTTTTCGTTTTTATCTCAAAATAAAAGAGAGGGTTAATTGATGTTTGTTACTTAGGTTTTGTCCAAAGTTAGTTTTTGGTATAACTTATGTTCAACTTAGTACGTGGTACTTGGAAATGACGTTGACCCGTGTTGACTATGTTATGTCTTAACATTTTTTAGTATTTATAATTTTTTATACATAAATCTAATTAGATAAATTGTTGACGGCACCGTTAGCACATGAATTACTTAAATAATCACATACCTAACATTTGTAAATTAGCAATCTAATGGGAAAATCTAATTGATATTGTTTTTCCCCAATTGAAGAACCCTAGTTATAGAAATTACTTATCCAGGTTCAATTTGAATGAATTTATCAAAACAATCAAATGAATCAATGAGGAGAAGCATGTTGAGATCAAACCAAAATCACATATAACAATAAATCTACAAACAAAAACAACATAATCATCAAACAACATCCACGTCAAAACATAGAAGAAATCAAACAGATACAACGAAATTACGAAATACAGAGATAAAAATATCTAGGAATCCTAATTTTTCTCAAGTGATCTAAAAAAGACTCCTTTTCCATCTAACTGACCATTTTGACAAAAGAGCGGCAAAATGGAAAGGTAAGAAATTGTTTCAAGCTGGGTGATCTTTTATGGTCAAACATGTTCTTAAATTTTCCCCTACCTACCATATGAATTCTTTTTTTCTTTATGAAAGTATTATAAATCAAATGGAAAAAGCTCAGAGGAATTTTTGGTGGGATAAAAAGTCTTAGGGAGGTAATTACTTGAAAAATTGGAACAAAGTTTGTTCCCATAAATGCAAGGTGGTTTAGGATTTAGAAATTTGAGCAAAGTTAACCTTGCTATGCTTACTAAAACATCTTTTAGAATCAGTCAATCTCCTATGAATTATGGGTGAAAATCTTGAAATGTAAGTATTTCATAAATTGCCACCCTCTACATCACAAAAAAACTAAGGATTCTAGTTAGGTTTAGACTAGTATTTGTAAACGTCTTAGTATCATCTCTCAAAATACGTTTTGGTAGATTAAAAATGGTCTTTGCACTAATATTTTCGCTGAAAATTGGATCCCTAATACCACTCATCCTTTCCGCATATCCATGTTGATGGTGGATTTTTGACAAGGGCTAGAATTATAAAATCGTCATTTGCCTAGCAGCAGAAACATAGAAACATGCATATTTTTGACTTTGTATCAAAATATAAAATATTTTATTTCTATTTATATTCCGCAAGAGATTTAAGAAAGCAATCTCTACAAATAACTACATGCGTTCTACATTTAGCCCATAGTCTCTCTAATATATACAAAATTTATGTCTTATTGAATCAGTGTCAAGTCGCATAATTTCCATAGCTGAATTACTTGAACTTGTCTCGAATACGCATCGATGTTTAAATAACATCTATCTATTTTAGAATAGCTAATGCCTGATCCTCGAATACACATTCTAGCTTAATACCATGTTCGCAAAGAACACATCACAATTTGACGTTATGTCCTCAAGAATACGCGTTACTCTAGCATCGTTATCCAAAGACGCGTCACTACTCGCGTGTCATCCCTCATGGACGCATCATGGTTTTACTACCGCTCCCTGAGGAAGCACCATTCAGCTAAAACCGTGCTTCAGGGACGCGTTATTGGTTGGTTGTCATCCAAGCAAAATTATTTCGATTTCTTTCACTTCACAAATATAAATAATTAGAGTATAGTTATAAGAACAGATTCGAACCACAGGGAGATATGGGTTGTTATTCTTATTTGAAACCTTAGGTAAGCTGGGGGAGACTTTTTGTTTTAAGACTAAAGTAATTATATTAAATATGCTCAAAGAATGAATAAATAGAATCATTAGGTTGAGAGTATTGGTTAAGGGTTCATCTTCAATCATAATACATACACTTAAAATAATAACTAGAGTTGTCACTTAATCATTCATTATCAAGAGTCTTAGAGTATCCCATCGAGAGCATACTCCGGTAAATTCCTTATATCATCACATACCATAACGATAAATATGCAATTACTACTCAAAGAAAAACCTAATGCAATATGTTATTAAATTTAATTCTCCAAGAGCATTAAGTTCTATGAATAAGACTAATCAATGCAATAGATGTACCACGAGTAATCTATTTAACATAGGTAAGCTTTTACATGCAATAGCACAAAGGTTTTGAATACAATTGGTAATCACAATATGCTACTTATGACAAGGTTCATCAACAATTTTGTATCTCAAAACCCTAGTCTAGCAATTGATATACATTCATGGATATTTAATAGCGCTCCTAAACAAATATTCACACAATTATACATGGCGATAATAATCAGTAGAACGAAAACGATAATGATTTGATTAAGATAACAAAACTAATATATTAATTAAGTAACATGTTTATGATATCCAACTATATCCTTAACCAATAAGAAAGGTTTAGCTCATCATGGATTTCTCAAAATCCATGGAAAATATATAAGAAAACAAGTAAAGCAAACCCTAGAAATCATGATGTTCAACCGCAACTCCAAGCCCTAATCCATGTTCTCTTTTTGTTCTAAAGTGTATTATATATCTTCTTAATGTCTTGGGAGTCTCCTTATATAATACTCATGATATCTAGGGCTTAGAATCCTTCTGAGACCGGGTTTTCCTCGTTTTAGAAGCCAAAACGCGTCCAAATATGTCCATGGTTCGGCTGGCTCTTTTGGTGACCTTCCCAGCCAAACTTAACAAGTAAAATTGTCTAGACTAAGTCAAAATTTTGGCTAGGTCGTGGTGGGAGAGTTCTTATCCAAACCTTCTCCGGGATCCCTTTAATTCTCAGCCAAACAACTCTCTGAAGTCTTCGTTCTTCGCCGAAATTAGATCTAAAGTTCGGCTAGCTCCTTAGGAACTTCTGCTATCCGAACCTTTCACTGTAAACTTTATCCAAAACTCATCTTTTAGCTCGGCTAGGATCGTTGAATCATCTCCTAACCGAACACCTCTCTGTAAACTCTTCCGTAAACATGAGTTTTCATATCCAAGTTCAGCTAGCAAACTCCCAACCGAACCTTCACTACAACATTTTGACCTTTTTGCAAGGGATTATTATGTTGCACTGAATTTAAGCAACGTTTTTATTCGTTGGGAACACGGCGTTGCACATTTTGCAACATATTATGCAACTTTTATAAACGTTGCTTAATTTTGTTAAAGCAGATTTGATATACGTTGATTAAATTGGTTTTTATACACTGCTTAGTTTATTTAAAGCAACGGATATAACAAGTTTAAACAACATTTATATCCATTGCTAACTAGAATTTTGTTTTAAAAAGATAATTAATTTCAATCCAATTTTTTTTGTAGATTTCTGGACCTGCATATAGCCATATACCAATCTAGACCGCACCTGCATACCTCTCTAGATTTCTAGATGAAGTAAAAGACCTAATTTATTCATATGGAAGGAATGACCGAAAACAAAACATTTGATTGATCATCACCACAAACAATTGAAGTTGATACAAAAGCTTGATAGTTTTCGACAACCAAAATCTTGACACTCTAAATTAATTTATGGTTCTACAAAAGCTTCATCAACTTAGTAACCCCTGAAATCTACAATAACATTCAGATTTAATTATTTTTGCAATATAATATGTACATCGTCTATTTACATTTTCTAAGAAACCATCAAAATTATCAATAATTACCAGAAATTGTGACAGGCAGAACACCAAATGCTACAAGTTTGTCCAGCACATGCATTGCAATTTTTCCTGAACCACTAACTACACACCTGGAGATGAAGAGTTAAGAGAATCAGTTAATTCAACCAAAGAAGTAAGAGCCCACACATTCTTAAATGGTTATATCGAATTCTTTTACAAGGTCTTTCATACAGTAGATTAATTAAAACCCCAAGGTTAACTAGTGCATGTATCAGTATATTATCGATATCACACAATAGATCACTTGAAACTCTTTTAGAATTTGAAAGTTTTCCGGCCAAAGCATTTAGAGTATTATGATTTTTGGCGAGTACAAACTAATTATGTCCAACAGATGGACAATGTTCAAGATATATTTTTGGGATCCAAAAGTGTTTCTAGGATGCGAAAAAATTCCTTTTGTTATTGTGAAGCTTAAGTGTAAAATGTAGTCATGAATACATTAAACACAACTAACTATTCTATAGATAGTTTTTGTGTGTGAAAAGTGTTTACTTGATTAATAAGATTGTCTTCTTACCTGAATTAGGAACCGTGGAAGGAGGCTTAGAGATAATAGTTGGGACAGAAACTGTTGTGGAAGGATACATGTGAGTTGTTGCAGCAACTCCCATTTGTGTTTGTTGGTGGTACCGATAGTATGGATAAACATGCATCATTGCGTTGGCACTCACCATACCAAGTCCTCTTGGGTACGCCTGAGAGAAATGTATATTCATGTAGGATCCACCGTTGTGCCCTACTTTCTGTTTTTAATCATTAACCAAACATCAAAAAGTAAATTTATATCCAAATTGCAAGTTAAAATTCATGGAAGTTGTAGAATACCTGGAAGATATATCCAAATTGCATCCAAACTGTTAGAATGGAGATTAACAAATGTGTATTGTTGAAAAAGGACAAGTAAAAACGGAACATTTATCTAGATCCTACAATAAGAGAAACATGCCAAAATTATATCCAATAGCCGAAAATGACAACTACGACAGATCATGTTCATACCTTGTGGTGATAAAACTGGAGGAGTATTCGGGGTTGAATGAGGTCATTGTGCACCGAGTGAAGCCAGATTAAAATCGGCTCAACGTCCGTTGATGTAAGTTGTAGAATGCCTGAAAGATATATCCAAATTGCATCCAAACTGTTAAAGCCAACAACATCTTGACACAAATAAACTCCACGACATCTTTTCAATAACACAATATACAACACATGAGCATCTAATAGTATGGATAAAACAAAATAAAAAATAAAACAGAGAGCTTAAATTGTGACTCACAAATCTCCACACGGTCCACATCTTATTTTATCTCCTATCTTCAACAATCGTCTATCGATTTCCCAATCGCCACATTTTGGTTCTATTGCTAGTGCCTTTTCCAAGGCTGAATGAGAATGGGAAGACCCAGACCAGGTTTCCTATATTCAAAGTAACCATATTATTATCACTGAAGTCTAAAATAATGATTTTCCTTACGAACATATTTCATATAATTCAGCTTAGAATTGACATCCTGCAACCATTATAATGCCATGCCTAAGAAGTACTAACATATCTTACTCGTGTTTTTTTTCTGGCAAGGTACTTGATATTGCCTTGTAAATATGGTTCGAAATAAAGGTGTAACTTACAACAACCAAACAGAGCATAAAAAAACAATGAAGCTCGTATAAACGGAGGAACAAACTATTCACCTTGCTCCTAGCAACCGCTTCCTCAGCGCTTTATGCAACCTATCTGTGTCCTGAACACATCATTGCAAAGTCAGCAAAATTTTCAGCTTGGCAGAGATCCCTGTAATAGGATGAATAGAATCACGATGCTCCTTAAATAAATTATCATATATTGACCTTGTAGGTTTAAGTACAAGTTGTGCCTGACTATCCCCATTATTGACAACTAAAGATGTTTGTAATTCTCTTTGAGCATGTATGTATTCCAAGTATCCCAACAAACCCTTGTGATATGCACTTTCCAAGTTTCCTGACCAGCTAAAGCTCCAAATTCGAGCCATTTTCTCTGGAGGTTCCAAGATGCCCTCCAGTTATTGTTATAATATCTAGCATTCATGTTCTCAAAGGTAACTGCTAGTTCATTTTGATGTAGCTAAAGTTGGCTCAAAAAATATACTATTCACCATTGACCAGGTAGTGTCCAAGATAACAAGAGAACAAGTACAAGTTACAATTAAAATAGTAATTAATCGAGAAGTGTAAACAACAAGCGAACTCCAAAAATAAATGTATATAACTTAAGCACTATAAACAACTGACTAACCCGAGAGTCGTGTTGGTAGGAAACAAAGGATTTCAATTGAGACTGGAGTGTTCCCCTTAAGTTATAGCCCAATCTACCACCAATCTGTTGATATCAACATAGATATCTGGTTTGGGAGATAGGAAGAAAAGGTTACACAAGTATAAGGAAAATGCAATTCTAGCCAAAAAGGAACTTAGCATCTTTCTGAAACCGAAGTCACGAGGGATAACAGTGTAGAAGGCTCTGCAATGAAATAACCAGAGGGTAATTAAATAAGAACAATCACTGAAACTATTAGTTTAAAATCAATGCTATTATTCAACAAATGAACATTAAAAAACGTTGAACGAAGTGCAATGCTTAGCTACTCAATTTCTCAAACCTATCCCTATCAGTGGTGATGGCTTCAGAAATGCTTTTCAAGACATGATATCCCTGAACGAGTTCAAATAGAGATGGGTTAAACAAAAGAATGGCAAACATGGGAGATCAGAATTTGATTTAGGAAAATAGCAACCAAAATCAGATCTGATACCAAACAACAACCAAAACTCTTTTCTTTTTTCTTTGAAACAACATCTAAACAACTATTATCATACAACCACTAAATCAAATCTAAAAAAACACACCTGAAATTCATAGTCATGCTTTTTTTTTACAGTTATCACCACCACTAAGTACTCATACAATTAACTTAGGGTTTATACCTGATGATAAACCAACGGTTGGCTAGTAGAAGCACAATCAACTATCAACAAAGTTAGGGTTTTCAATTTCAGTAACAATTTTTTTCTAGGGTTAGGAAAATTTCGTAGTTAAAGTTGACAGATCTGAATTTCTGGTACATGGGTTTTGTTTAGACTATCAGGATTTAAAAGTAAAGGTCTTGATTTCTTGTTTTTGTGTTGAAGTCATAGCAAATCTACAATTCTTCTCTGCTTAGAAAAAAGGGTATTGAAAGAGAGAGAAAAACGAGTTCCAAATAAATGACTTCATAAATAATGTAATAAATGAGTCTTGAAATGAAAAGAAATAAAACAAATAAACCAAAGCCCTTGCAAATATGATATAATTCGAAATGCTATAGTTTGCAACTTATGTAAAAGTGCAAATACGTTGTTTAATTATTTTGAGATAATTCGTCTTTAAAGCAACGTTTATCTAAATTAGCAACTATATACCTGTTGCAGAGTGTGCAACACCTATATGGTTGCACATCCAAAATTCAAATGTTACAAAAACCAGGATATGGTGTAGTGCTTTCTCTATAGACTTAAACCTTCCAATCTTGTTTTGCCCATAACTTCTTCGTCCGGTGTCGGAATGAACTTATTATTTTTGCATTGGTTTCGTCTTTCAATTTCCTTCAAGATAAAGTGAAGAAATATTGGATTTGAATGAGTTTAATTTGGTCCTTTATCTAGCTCCAATTGTAGCACTTGACTTCCTTTTTCATTTATTGTCATAATAAACTCCTTTCTTCTTCTTTGAGTGAATACACTTCAAAAATCATACTAACTAAAAAATAAACAAAATCTAAGCATGATGATATGAAAACTAACAAGAAAACAATGAATTAGAGTACCAAACTAATACAAATAATGCACCTATCAAATTCCCCCACACTTGCCTTTTGCTAGTCCTCGAGTAAACTACAAATATAAACTAACCTAACCTAACCTAAACTAAAATACAACAACTCTCTTTCGTTGAGGATACGGTTACACTTAGCATGTGTAACAATCCTTTAAACCCCTTGGTGTCCCTAGTGGACGAGTTATAGTATCGTAAGGGTTTACAAGAGGTATACCCACAAAACCTAAATTCCAACTTTTAAAAATTCCAGAGCACATGCATCCAAAGAGCTACGAAGATATAAGGTTTTTGCACACCAACAATAAGAAGTTAGAAGTATAAAGAACATTATTCTCATGCTTAACTCTTGAGTTAGGAGAAAACCAACCATATGAAAGAATCCAGCCTCGAGAGCGATCGAATAAGCATTCCGCCTCGACTTCTGCCTCACCAATAGGGTTTTATGAAATTGACACCCAAAAGACGCACTTTATGGTTCTCATGTGTGAAGGCAGGAGATAGAAATCCTGCACATGTTGAATGGTGGGAAGGAAAAGTAACCCTCTGAATCATATTTTGTTATCCCATAGAAACATGGGATGAAGAGAACCCCCTTTTTTTCTGATGATAACTAAGAAAGGAAATCAACCACTATGTGAGGATGAGCACACTTACCTACCTTCTCACTCGATCCACAATCAACACCACTCTCACAACAAATAGAAACGTCTTTGTATTCTCCATCTTCGGCTTCAACTATTGATGATAAACTTATGAACTTTGTAGAATTTCGACAACTTGTACCCATTTTTCTTCGATTCCTTGTTGCTTGAACTTCCTTATATATTTCTTCTTTCTCATGGACTTAACTAATGAAAAAACATATTAACTATGAAATTAAAAATGTATATCTTTTTCTATTTTTGATTTTTTGTAATTAAGAAGATACAACTACAAGAATATTGAAACTGAAATTAACATGGCCATGGAGAAAAGACTTAAGCACTTGATTCATAAAAACTTGTATTGCCTTGGTATCGTATATACTTCCAAAAACTTACATCTTTTGTTTTTCTTTGTTTTTCACTTTATTTTATCTTCACTTTTGATATAGAATTTTGCTCTTATTTTTGTTGCTTGCAAACCTTGACTGTATTCAACTTTCTTCGTGATTTTGATGTCGCTCTGCTTGTTGATGACGATATGTTTCTATTGATGCTTTGTCGAAAGAATGGTACCAACTTCAATCAAGACTACAAGATAGAGTTAGCAATTCTCATGACACCCTCATGATTGAAGAAATACCACTCCAGAGATCAAAAAGTAGTGCTGAAGTTGGGTAGTTCATCATTCTACCCGGAATTAGCGTGACATGACACACATTCTAAAGGATAATTTTTAGACAAACTACAAAGAGTTGAATGTCTGGTGCCTCACTTGATGTAGCAATAGGTAGTCTCCACTAATGATTGATCAGATTCTCTAATATTGTATTCTTTCTGCACCTAATTCGCCACCAACGGTTTAAGTCCCTTTTTATCGTCTATTACCTCTCAACAAATAAAAAACCCGAATATAGTTCTCGAATACTTCTAAGTCCAGTTATTTCGGTAAGAACTCCGTATGTAAACTTAGCTAGAAGTATACTAAGTGACTCTAAAATCTCTAAAAGTTGGAGGTCTTTATGCAAATATGTACAAAAGTTTAAAAATTCTACATACAAAAGTGAATACTAAAAATACTAAAAATCTAAATGCTTAACCACTCCCACACGCTTAAACTTTACATTGTCCTCAATGTAAATTTATTTGTCCAATGTAAAAGTCAAGTTGGGAAATCCTATGATATTATAGTCGCCATGCTTATTATTTACAATTAACGTTTTAGAAATTTACTTTTGGAAAAGAGATAGAGTTTATAAAAGAGCTATAATTGATTAAGAATCATTACATAAATCACTCAGAAGTGATTTTATTGGAATCATGAGTCCCAGTTCTTCTCATTATTGTTATAATCCATTACAAATTTGCTAGTTTAACTTCACAAGTCTGAGTGAACGATTTTTTCTTAACACTTCTACAAATCACATCAATAACTTCATTCGCATATGTATCCTTTGGTAGCATGACTATGACTATGTTATGAAAATCCATTAGATATTTGTTTAGATCTTCATTAGTCATTCCATGAAACTTTGGTAGATCACGGATCAACCCTGACTTGATCTCAAATGTAGATGTTGTTTGAATACACCATTGTTGTGTATCCAGCTTGTGAGAAGCTAAATCCTTGAATGTACGATTAGCGTCACCATTGCTTCTTGTCCATCCTCTAGTTTGAACCTGCGAATTCATTTGACGATGAACACAGAGGAAGTGGAGTGTTCACTGCTCGAACGAAGTCTTTTAGTAAAGTGCCTGATCGAAGACGTATACCAATGGGACTTGGTTTGCCCTCTCTAAGCTTTCACAAAAGAAATAGTACATGAAAAGCAATTCTCAAAACTAAATTAAAAACTAAAATCAAAAATCAAAAATAAAAATAGCAATCTATTATGCCTCCCCGATAGCGGCACCAAAATTTAGTCGGTTGTCAGCCAAGCAAAATTATTTCAAGTTCTTTCACTTCACAATTATAAATAAGAGTATAGTTATAAGAACATATTCTATCTATAAGGAGATATGGGTTGTTATTCGTATTTGAAAACTTAGGTAAACTGGGGGGATTTTGTGTTTTAAGGCTAAAATGATTATATTAAATATGCTAACAAAGAATGAGTAAAGAGAATCAATAGGTTGAGAGTACTGGTTAAGGATACATCTTCAATCATAATACATGCACTTAAACTAATAACAAGAGTTGTCACTTAATCATTCATTATCAAGACTCCTAGAGTATACCATCGAGAGCATACTCTGGTAAATTCCTTATGTCATCATATACCATACGATAAATATGTAATTACTATTCAAAGAAAAACATAATGCAACATGCTATTAAGTTTAATTCTACAAGAGCATTAAGTTATATGAATAAGACTAATCAATGCAATAGATATACTACGAGTAATCTATTTAACATAGGTCAAACTTCTACGTGCAATCACACCAAGGTTTTGAATACAATTGCTAATCACAGTATGCTACTTATGAAAAGGTTCATCAACAATTCCGTATCTCAAAACCCTAGTCTAGCAATAGATATGCATTCATGGTTATTTAGTAGTGCTCCTAAACAAACATTCACACAATCATATATGGCGATAATAATCAGTAGAACGAGAACGATAATAATTTGATTAAGATAAAAAAAAACTAATATATTAATTAAGTAACATGTTTATGATATCCAAATACATCCTTAACCAATAAGAAAGGTTTATCTCATCATGGATTTCCCAAAATCCATGGAAAATATGGAACAAAGCAAGTAAAGCAAACCCTAGAAATCGTGATATCCAATCGCAACTCGAAGCCCTAGCTCCTTGTTCTCTTTGTGTTATAAAGTGTATTATATATATTCTTAATATCTTGGGATTATCCTTATATAGTACTCATGATATATAGGGCTTAGAATCCTTCCAGGACCGGTTTTTCCTCGATTTAGAAGCCAAAACGCGTCCAAATATGTCCAGGGTTCGGCTGGCTCTTCTTGTGACATTCCCAACCGAACCTAACAAGTAAAATTGTCTAGACTAAGTGAAAAGTTGGCTAGGTCGTGGTGGGAGAGTTCCTAGCCGAACCTTCTTTTGGATCCCTTCAATTCTCAGCCGAACAACTCTCTGAAGTCTTTGTTCCTCGCCGAAATTAGATCTAAAGTTCGGCTAGCTCCTTAGGAACTTCTCTTAGCTGAACCTTTCACTGTAAACTTTGTCCAAAACTCATCTTTTAGCTCAGCTAGGACCATTGAATCGTATGCTAAACGAAAAAATCTCTGTAGACTCTTCTGAAAACTTGATTTTTCAGCTCCAAGTTCGGCTAGCACACTCCTAGTTGAACCTTTCTCTGTAGACTCAAATCTTCCGAAAAATTGATTTTGCATTGTCTTCGTCTTTCAATTTCCTTCAATATTAAGTGAATAAATATTGCATTTGAATAAGTTACATTTGGTCCTTTTTCTAGCTCCAATTATAGCACGTGACTTCTTTTTTCATTTATTGTCATAATGAACTCCTTTCTTCTTCTTTGGGTGAATACACTTCAAACCTCCTAATAACTCAAAAACAAACAAAATCAAAACAATAATGATATAAAAACTAACAAGAAAGCAATGAATTAGAATATCAAACTAATGCAAATAATACACCTAGTTCGGATAGCAAACTCCCAGTCAAACCTTTATCTGTAGACTCAAATCTTCCAATCTTGTTTTTCCCATAACTTCATCATCTGGTGTCAGAATGACCTCATTCTTTTTGCGTTGGATTCATATTTCAATTTAATTCAAGAAAAAATGAAGAAATATTGGGTTTGAATGAGTTCCATTTGGTCCTTTCTCTAGCTCCAATTGTAGCACTTGATTTCCTTTTTCATTTATTCTCATAATGAACTCCTTTCTACTTTGGGTAAATACACTTCAAAACTCCTAATAACTAAAAAACAAACAAAATCAAAGCAGATATAAAAACTAACAAGAAATCAATGCATTAGAGTATCAAACTAATGCAAATAATACACCTATCAGTTATCATCAATGGCGCTGACATTATGCCAGCGGCAACCCCTTCTCAAGGCGCTAGCTCAGGCTAGTGCCAGCCTCTGTCAAACGCGTGCCATCTCCATACCCTTTTCATGGCGCTAGATCAGGCTAGCGCTTTCCTCTCTCAAACGCGTCCCTAGGGACACGACAATATCTCTTGCGCTGGCCTAGTTCCAGCGCCATCCCCTCTCTCGGCGCTAGCCTGAGATAACATCGGCCTCTCCAAGACGTGTCCCTAGGTATGCTTCACTACTTTAGCGCTGGCCTAATACCAACGCCATCCCTATATGGGTCTTCGTCAAGCCTTCTTTGCCCGTCCTTGAGTGCGCCTTGTCTGGTCCTTGGGAACTTTTATGTAATCTTGGTTTCGAACATTCTCAAATTTATTCCATGACTCCTAAGCTAGTACATGGCCATTAAACTTATTATTTTACTAGACTCGACATTGATCAGTATACCTATCAACTTAGTGAACTGAGCAACTTGCCTCACTAATTTATCAAGTCACTGATTTGACTTGATCAAAATATAGTAGTCCATGACTCCACTATTTTCTACGAGATATCAAATGCAATACATGGGGGGATTCTCATTGGGGTATTGGTCTGGCGGTCTACGACATCATGCGTTGTGGCAATATATCCACGAACAAGAAGGTAATAAGTAGTGGAACGGTTAAATAATAGTTGAGAGGACGAAGAGTAGTGGTCATACAATCCTCTTGAATTATCGGACATGACTCCACTACAATCTCCACGATCGTCACTTCTTCATCTCTTCGTAACTTCCATCACTTACGAGAAATCAATGTGTTTCCTACAAAACTATAAATAGATGGCTTCATATATTCGACATAACAGAATAGAATAAAGATCTATCCCAGAGATCATCCATTCTTAAAACTACACACTACCATTTTTCATTTCATTACACGGTGATTTCTCAATCTTCTTTGCCTCCCTCCCCTAAGATCAACCCATCATCTCCACCTTTGTGACCGAAGCAGAATGTGAATAATTATTTCTTGGTTTAGGCTCGTCCTGTTCGATTTTGATCTCTCGAATCTACAAAAAGTACTCTTTTGCAGTATATTTGTTTTCACCCTAAAACAATCCTATCCTAATCCCTACCTCTTAGTAGCTAGTTTTATTAACTAGGGCACCAAATGTTAGAAGTATAATTTGGTTCAAACTTAATTCTCTAGAGAAAACAACCAGTAAATTTTGAAAACTAGAAACCCAATTTCTGGTGAGGATAGAATTATTTGGCCTTTCACCAAGTATGGCACTTTTTCGGTTAATTTTGCTTATAAACTCCTAGTAGATGAGCTCCCAAATCCTAATAACCATGGGAACCCCATCTATAAGCTTATCTGAAATTCCCTTGTGCTTCCTAAAATACAACTTTTATTTGGAAATGTTTCAAAAATAATTTACCAACCAATTCAAACTTTCTAAGTATGTCCCAAATCAGGATACTCCTTTTGCAGGATGTGTATCACTAATGACCTTGAAATGTTGAGCATTTGATTCTCAATTGTAACTTTTCTAGAGTTGTAATTTGGGCTGCTGTCCCATATGGCACTGCAGTCCCATATGGCACTGCAGTCCCATATAGCATTTGGTTCTAATATTACTATACATGATTAAGTTCGTAAATGGCTTAACAATGGCAATATTAAGGATCAGATTTGCTCAATTTACACCACTTCTTGGTGTATTTAGAGGGACAGATGTTTTCATCATTTCAAAGGAAAACAACTAAACTATTTGCATACTACAAGAGTGGTTGTCAAGCTTTCTAATGATCTTACCATTTTTTCAAATGTTAGCAATAAAACTTCTCAACACGATGTCATTGTTAAATCTAAACCTCCTTCAAATGAGGATCTACCTCAAGATTGTATGCTAGTGTATTGTGATGCTACTTACGACAAACCGGTGCTTCCGTAACAAACTGTGTGTACAAGGTGGTGCGTATGTGGAAAAAATGACTGTATAAGCTTTTGCTTTCATAAATAACTGTGTGTACAAGCTCGTGTACATGTGGAAAAAAAGACTGCATAAGATTATGCTTGCGCATATAAATGTGTGTACAAGCTGGTGCACTTGTGGAATAAATGATTGCACTAGCTTATACTTGCGTAAATAACTGTGTGCAAGCTGGTGGACATGTGGAAAAAAATACTGCATAGGCTTATGCTTGCATAAATAACTGTCTGTGCAAACTGGTGCACATGTGAAATAAATGACTACATAAGCATATGCAGTTGTAAATATGTAAATTAAAATTTTGTGTATGTGCAGATTTTTGTACACAGATGCCAATAATAACGTAAAAATTAAAACTTTAAAATACGAAAAATTTATAGTAATATGGGTACTATTTGTGTAGATCTCGCAAAGAACTTTCCAAATATATAAAATTTACGAAATTTCGACGAACAATTTAAAAGATATATTTTTTAATTATTTTTGAGTTATTTAAAACTATAAAAAAAACTGATATCATAATGCATCACTTTGGACTAAATTGTAAATAGTTGAACTAAATCGTAATTTATCTGTGTTATTAGTTTATTTTTCGTATTTTAAATAAATAAATAAATAATGACTAATTTATACTTCATCCGTTTCATAAAAGTTGATTTATTTATTTTAAAATTTTGTTTCATAGAAATTGAGTTATTTCATTAAGCAAAGCAATATTTCTAAAATTATCCTTTTTGATTGAATATTGTTATTAAATTTTAGTATAAAAATATGTATAATTTGATATTCATATTTATATTTGTCACTTAGATGTTTTAAAATGCTTTCCAACGATACAAAGTTTACATATATCCGTGTCATAGTTTGAGAGATATGTCATTTTTTAAATTTTACTATTTCGCTCTCTATAAAGATATAATAATTGGAATAAGTACATAAAAATATATATTTCTCCTTACTTCTTTATGAATGTTGAAACTAGTTTGTTTTTTTTTGAGAAGGGGAAAAACTTTATTAAGTTATAACAGTGGTTACATCCCTTGGATAAGTTTTACCTTGTTGATCTGCCATTACAATTGTTACAAGGAACGGAGGACAAACCGAGTATCAAATTTTACGTTCACTTATCTGTTGTTGTTGGATCGAAGCCGCATAGTTAGCCAGCCCATCTGCAGCTTGATTTGCTTCCATGTAGATATGAAAGACCAATTTGGAGGTATTTGTTGTAGGTTAAAGTGAATGCTTAGTACCATGTGGGACATGTACCAAGGTGTTTCGCTTTTGCTGTTAATGATATCCACCAAAGCTTGGGAGTTTGCTTCAAAGCTGACCTTTTCCCATCTATTTTGCAGTGTTGTTCTTGTAGCTAGTAGCAATGCCCATGTCTCTGCTTTCAGAGTAGAGGTAGTTCCCACTGTTAACGGAAGCGTTGTTAGTAGTATCCCTTCCACGTTTTTGCATATGAATCCTGCACCCGCTGGCCTTGGGTTTCCTCTAGCTGCTCCATAAGAATTTACTTTGATCTATGATTCCCTCGGTGGTTTCCATCCAACCCATTTTGTACACTTCTATAGAAAACTTGTTGGATGTCTGATTTGGCATGACTACGTATTTGGTAAATATGGTGGAAGATGGCATTGGATGTCTAATTTGGCATTGACTATGTATCTGGAAAATTTGTTGCGGAGTATACGAAGTTTGCTTGTAGATATGGGAATCCTGTGAGAGCCATAATGTCCAGAGAAGGAAGGTGCATAAGCACATTTGCTCTTTGGTGATCTGCATTTTCAGAAACTGTTCCATGTTTGTTGGTGCACAAAGAAATCCAGTGTTTGTGGTGATGTTGGTGGTGGTGGTAGACGAGGTTGGATTTTGGCTACTTGGGCTTCGTGCTAGGTGTGTTAGCAAATGGGTCCAGCTGCTGGATGCCAAGTTATATTGAAATAGGATATGTTCTGTAGTTTCGGGAAGATTCAAACATGAGATGCATAGACTGGAAGGGCATTTATTTCTTGAATGAAGGAGACTGAGAGTTGGTAAACCATTTACCATGACTTTCTATAAGAAAAGTCTCATTTTTGGTGGGCATCTAATATGCCCTATTTTTTGTAGAGCTCATGCGAATTTTGGGGAATTGGTGTTGTAGGTTGGGGGTTTGTTTGGCGGTGATGAAGTAGTTGTTTATATCTTGTTTTTACCGAATAGTTTCCTAATTTTGTAAATGGCCAGACCTGCTTGTTTGTAGTTGGAGTTTGTGGTAGATGGATGCTCAAGATAGCATGTGCTTAATCAGTTGGGATGCCTGATGAATGAGAATGTGATTCCACATGTTGGTGAGGGGGTCGATGAGTTGATTCACGGTAGCAGTACTGGGGAGCTGTTGTGGCTGGTATGGTGGCTTGAATGGAATCCAATTGTTGTTAATAAGGGTAGTAGATCCATCTCCAATTTGTGTTGAGCAAGATTCAAGTAACAAAGGAAATAACCGGTGTAGGTTTTTCCACATGTAACTAGCCAATTGAGGAGGGGGTGGCATCTCTGGGAAATGTTGTGCCTTTTAGGTATTTTGGGGTGCAAAGCTGTCCCCATATTGAATTCGGTTGTTCATGTAATTTCCAAAGGCACTTGAGTAACAATGCAATATTGTGTTGTTTGCTACCCCTAATCCCTGCTTCTCCTAGAATTGTTGGCTTGCTCAGCTTCTCCCAACCAATTAGATGCAATTTGTTAGCATCCTTATTATGTCCCCAAAAGAAATTTCGGGCAATTCTATCAATTTTTTTGGTGCACATCTTGAGGTTATGAACGTAATCAGTCTAATTTTATATACTGTTTTTCAGCCCGCCAGCCTCACAACGTGCAAGCAATCCTCCGGTTGCTTATGAACGTAAAATTAAAAGGTGTGAATAGGGTTGTTAATGAGTACCCATCGGGGTCCTAAAATTGGACCCAATAGCAACTTAGGACCCGACGGGTATTACCCGATTGCATCCGAAATCTTAACAGGTATTACCCGGTGGGTACCCGAATATTTATCATTTTTTTTGTTAATTTTACCTAAATTCAAAGACTTCGTCTAGTTTTACTTGAATTTTTTTCATTTTTCATTTCTTTTTTAGATCTAATCTTTAATTAGAAAATCTTCGTACATATAACAATAACTTTATATGAAAAATTATTCGTTTTAAACTAATATAATTTTTTTTTTTAAATATAATTGATTTGAAAAGACTCATTAAATACCCGGACCCGATGGATATTTGAGTTTTTAATCGGATCCGGTTCCAAATCCACTAAATTAGAAACCAGACCCAACTTTTATAAATGAGATCCGGAGTCTGATCTAATAATACACGGAAGGACCCAGACCCATTAAAAGCCCTAACTAAAACCACTTACTTACGTCATTCATTATCACTGCCTTTAAGCTTTAAAAAAAACCATAAACTATTAAACTCACTTAAACTAGAAACTTAATCTTTAAATGACAGAAATAACCTCAACAAGTACGTTTTCGTGATCTTTATGTCCTTTTGTTACTAAAATCACATCACACGTGCCCTCCCCTAGCTTATAAGCATTCATGTATTTCTCAGGAAAAAAAATTATATCAGAAAAAGAACATAATCATTTTAAAGAAAACAAAAATAAAAAAAACTCACGAATTTGATAGGACAGAAGAGATATAGATAGAGAGAGTAAAGTGGAAGAAGAAGAGGAAAAAGAGAATTCAAACGAAAGCGATTTCTTTCTTTCTTTTTGGTTCCTGAATCTACACTCATTTTATTATTGAGAGATCTTATAGAAAAAAAACAGTCAATTGAGTTTAAACCTAAATGTTAGCTGAGTCGTCGTTGTTTTTGTTTTAGGGTTTGATTTTTGGGAATCCGGTCAACATTTCGAATATGGCGTTATTTCGGAAGTTTTTCTACCGGAAACCACCGGATGGACTTCTTGAGATCTCTGAAAGAGTATACGGTATGTTCTCATTTTTCATTTTTTTTAAAAGAATTTAGGAGAATTAGATTTAAGATATCTGCATGCCAAATTTGACTGGTATTTCAAAAGTGGTTAATTTGACATTTGATGTTTATTGCTGAGTTAGATAATGAAATTTGAACATTTTAGTTAGAAAAATTCCAGAGAATTCGTTTTAATGGAAGCTAAAATTGGCTGTATCATATCTACCTTCTGTTACACTGATATCAACCTTTTCAAGGTGCAACTGCCTATTACACATATTTTAGATGAATGCATGAGATTGACTTTCTATACTTTAAATATTATCCGATTTAGCTGATTTTGAAAAACAGGTTTATGGTATGAGACCAGACATATCTAACGAATTAGACCATCTAGGTGTCTAAACATTTTGCTTTGCAATACTAGAGCGTAAATAGAGGATTCATCAACACATTAATGCATATACATTTGAATGGATTAATGCATTTAAATGGATGAAAATTTGATTGAACAAGCATGTCAACACGGGTCTCTAGACATTTTAGTCTATTCAACTGGGTATCTTCTCAGTTACCTTGTTATGCCGATGGTCGTAACTCAATCTACACTAGGCAAGAATCCTAGTGATGCTGGGTACTCAAGTGGAAAACCGAACATCAATGAGTTGTTTTTGTAAGTCTATCAAGATTTGCTGATTTCGAGTAGCACGGGTTTATGTTTTACAACTTAAGCTTTGATTCTTTAGTAGGATTGACTGAGATTGATTGGTATTCATGAATATAAGTAGGGATAAAAGGAGATGTAACTATGAATTAAATTAACATAAACAAAATTGTTGTAATTTTGATACTGTTTAACAGATACAGCTATATGATTAAGCGTTTCATTACTTGATATAGTGTTTGATTGCTGCTTTTCCACGGATGTTTTGGAAGAAGAAAACTATAAAGTCTACATGGGAGGCATTGTAGGTCAACTCCGTGAACACCTTCCTGAAGCTTCTTTCATGGTCTTCAACTTCCGAGAGGGAGAGAGGCAGAGCCAAGTTGCAGGTATTTTGTCTGATTATGATATGACTGTGATGGACTATCCCCGGCATTATGAAGGATGTCCATTGCTTACGATGGAGGTGATTCATCATTTCCTTAGATCATGTGAAAGTTGGCTCTCACTTGGTCAGCAGAATGTGCTGTTGATGCATTGTGAACGAGGTGGTTGGCCTGTTTTGGCTTTCATGCTGGCTGCACTCTTGATTTATCGGAAGCAGTACAGTGGTGAGCTGAAAACGTTGGAAATGGTCTATAAGCAAGCCCCCCGTGAACTTATGCAGTTGCTATCACCACTAGATCCATTACCTTCACAGGTGCGGTACCTTCATTTTGTCTCAAGGAGAAATGTGGGCTTGGAGTGGCCTCCTTTAGACAGGGCACTTACAATGGATTGTATTATTCTGAGAACTCTTCCTGATTTGAACGGGGAGGGAGGTTGTCGGCCCATTTTTAGAATATATGGACAAGACCCATTCATTCCTGCTGACAGGACGCCTAAAGTTCTTTTCTCGACACCAAAGAGAAGCAAAGCTGTTCGTCTTTACAAGCAGGTGACACAAGAAACTTTTACCTTTAAGTCTTTAACGATGCATTTTTTTTCCTGCTTTCCTGTTGTATATAATTCCTTGTAATTCCTGAAGGTCTTGAATGAAATTTGTTGGTTAGAATACTTATCTGTCCTTCGATGACATCATCTTCAGTGTTCAACTATATTGTAAGCAAAACCAAATTTTCCTCCTTGACTCTTTCATGGAGCTTGGCCTCTCCCCCTGTCCTCTCTTAATTTACTCGAATGAAGGGCAGATAGGTTGACGTGGTTTCAAGTTTCTCATTTGCAAATTCTCTTTCTTGAGATTCTATTTTTAGAATTGCTTAAAACTTATTACACTTCTACAAATGTTGCAGGCTGATTGCGAGCTGGTTAAAATTGACATCGGTTGTCATATCGAAGGTGATGTTGTGCTAGAGTGTATTAGCTTGGATGAAGATCTGGTACGCGAAGAGATGATGTTCCGTGTGATGTTTAATACTGCCTTCATTAGATCGAATATTTTGATGCTTAATCGGGATGAGATTGACATCTTGTGGAACACAAAGGATCGGTTTTCCAAGGATTTTAGAGCTGAAGTATGTATTTTTGTGTAACGCTGCATACCTCCCAGTTGATTCTTTAATTTGTTCCTAATTCCTATATTATGGTACTGAGGAGCATTCTGTTTCTTGTGTGAAGATTTTACTCTCTGAGATGGATGCTGTTTCATCTTTAATCACGATGGAGTCACCTTCATATGAGGGGAAGGACGGCCTCCCAATGGAGGCATTTTCCAAAGTTCAGGAGATATTTAATGGTGTTGATTGGCTAGATCTGGAGGTAGATGTTGCCCTAAACGTGCTTGAGAAAATAAAGGCACTAGACAAGCTGGAACCTGTAACTCCTGTTGCTCTCCAAAAGAAATCTACTGATGAACTGTCACCAGACATGACTCTTGATATCCAAGAGAAATTGAAGCCACAGCTGGAAAGTGTCTCTAAGAGCTCTGCATCCATTTCTCTGGATAGAAAATTATCTCTGCCCTCTTTAAAACCTTCTCCAGATTCACAGTTAATGAAAAAGAAGGATATGCCCCAAGATCCACAGGTTGGACTTCAGCAACCCTCTCAAGCTAAGATCATTTCACAAAAAGAGCCTCAGTCTTCACTGTCCAGTCCGTTTTCAGATAATAGCAGTTCATCCCAAACTTCACCTATGTCCATGTCAAGATATAACAGTGCACCGTCAGCTCTTGGCATTACTGCTCTCTTGCATGATCATGATTCATCTATGAATCCTCTGCCCAAGCTTGATGCCAAGGATAATATCTCAGTTCCACGACCACCAGAGCCTATTTCGGCAACACGCATTTCTACGGAGACTCCTTTTTCAACAAATTCTGGAAGATCAGGTCCTCCTCCACCTCCACCTCCACCACCATTACAACCTCGTCATACCCCAGCTTCAAAAATGGTTGCAGATCAGTTAAAACCCTTACCCGCCCCCCTGCCTCCTCCCCCCCCATCTCCAGGTGTCACTATCAACAAATTACATCCTTCTCCTCCTCCTCCTCCTCCACCTCCCCTGGTACCTGCCACTGCTGCCACATCAATTTCCCCTTCTCCTCCCCCTCCCACGCCCCCTCCTCTGCCTACAAGGAAGTCCATTACAGCTAGCCCTCCTCCACCTCCTCCTCCTCCATTACGTTCTGGGCCTTCCCCAAATTCTAGAGTCGCAGCTCCACCCTCACCACCCCCCCCTCCACAAAGCTCTTCGTCAAAGCATCTTGGTGGATCAACATCCCAAAGTTCCCCACTTCCTCCAGTGCCACCACCAGCTCCCTTTGCCAGAGGGGTCTCAAAAGCTGGTGGTGCTTCAGCATCACAATCTGCTGGCGGTGTTGTACCTCATAGTCCTGCACCTCCTCTCAGTGTTCCATTAAGTGCAAGAAGTCGAGGAGTATGTGCTACAAGTCCAAGGAATCAGCAATCGGGCCAACCGAAGAAGACTACCCTGAAGCCGTTGCACTGGTTAAAGTTAACTAGAGCAATGCATGGAAGCTTGTGGGCGGAGGCACAAAAAGCTGATGAATCTTCCAAGTATTATATTTGCCACCTTTCCTGTTCTGTGGTTCTCATTTGTTTAGGAAAGAGTCATAAATTCTTCATCAGCAGTTCCACTTGCTCTTATGTTTTTGCTGTCCGTTGATTGATAGGGCTCCAGAGTTTGACATGAAAGAACTCGAAACTCTTTTCTCAGCGGCGGCTCCAGCTTCTGATCGTGGGGGCTCTAGTGATAAATCAAACAGACGTGCATCACTTGGTGCTAAATCTGATAAGGTCCAACTGGTAAGTTAGTCTGTCCTCAACTTATGCAGCACATAAACAGTAGTGTGTGTTCCAGCTACTCAAGGTTTTCTGCATAGTTCCGCTGTATATACCTTGAGTGATTTCTGATGTCGTGCATTTTTACTAATGTGAATGAGTAGCAGTCTAGAAGACTACTCTGGCTCCTACTTACTATTGATAATGCGAAAGAACTAGAAAAATAGCCAATAGTCATGGTGAAAGTACAATTCCGAATATAAAAGTTGTCTTCAGTAGCTAATGTTATTTTCCTTTTTTAGCATTGGTTGTGACTTGTGAGATATATTATTTTGACGAAGGTACAACCCGTAGGATCACTCATGGATGAATGTAACTCATGTTACATGTCCCAATAGGCTACAAGTTGCCTACATTTTCATCTTTCTATTAATCTCTTTACTCAGGTCAGAGATTAGTAAATAAGAGACTTGCTACTATGATTTAATTTTTTACCAGCTCAGGTTTTTGGTAAGCTAGCTAGTTTGGTCAAATGGTCCATACTCAGGACTGAGGCCAATTGGTGATCGTATAGCAAATGTATACCTAAAATATTGTTTAGAGTTATTTTTCAGCTGATTAACTGTCTTTTTGTGGTCACTATACTGCACATTGTAGTTGAATCAATACCATGTTATCTGATTTGCAGAGAATTGTGTAAAAAACGCCGAGGTGTGCCTTTTAGGGCCTCAAACTTTTTTTTGCCTCACTGATGCCTTTTGGGCTTGGTTTGATACTCATGCCTTTTACGATAAAAAATTCTCATATGGGATTTGAAGCAGTTTTTTTTTTATCAGAGAATTCGAGGCATATCGAGATCTTGTTTCCTCTTAGAGGCTTTTAGTATGTTTGTATTTGACTAATTGAAAATTTGTTAATTTCATATTTTTCAGAAGTAATGTTTATCGACTAATTTTTTAGCATTACATTCTAGCAATGTGTGGCAACGCCTCAAGGCCGCCTTGTCTTGGGAAGGAAAATGCCTTGCCTTGTATAACGTTTTGTTACACATTGATGCAGCAGCTCATTCTTTTTCATTTGTTTTAAGAAATGAAGTAAACATCTATAACCTCCCTCATGGATACTGGACCACTGGTGTTTACATATCATAGCAATCTCTTCTTTTCAGGACACATATATGTTAGTAACAACTTCTGTTATTTCTTTCATGATGATTTGTTACGGTTGGGTATCGATTCTTTGATTTGTTTGTCTTGCAGATTGATCTAAGACGAGCCTATAATTGCGAAATAATGCTGACAAAAGTCAAAATTCCTTTGCCTGATTTGATGGTAAGTTAAAAGATGCTTGTCCGAGTTTCCAAATAAATTCTGTATCAATTAATTCTTAAACTCAGAAATGTAAGGTCTTTTAAGAGTTATGACAGATAACATGAATTCATGTATCGTGGATCAGTTCATAATAATTCAAGGTTATTGTGATCCTATTCCCCATTGACTCCATTATGCTAGTATGTTCCTTCAGTGCTTCAGATCTATGTATTATGCTCTAGCAGATTTTCAGGGCTATCAGATAACTCAAAAACACATTGTTTCTTTTAGTTTCCTTTTTTTTTGTCCTTATAAGAACCTTTGACAGGGTTCTGTGCTTGCCTTGGATGATTCTGCATTAGATGTTGATCAGGTGGATAATCTTATCAAGTTTTGCCCAACAAAAGAAGAAATGGAGTTGCTAAAGGTATGAGATATGCTATTTCTAACTATATATTTTTTTTTCCAGTTTAAACTCAAGTGTCTGTTTGTTCAAGCTGGGTAAACCAGTCTATGTGGATGCATATTCAGTATGTCGTTCTTTTTATCTTACATGGCTGCTTGAATGTACATGATTAGGGATACAATGGAGACAAGGAAAACTTGGGAAAATGTGAGCAGGTTAGAGGACATCTTTCTCTCTTCTAATATGTATTCACCATACTTCATAGGGAGTTTACTGTGATATATTCGTTGAACTTCATTAAAGTTTTAGATAGTCAGAGAGTAGTGAGTGTTGTGGAGATTGCTGAGATTTCTTGTCCTCTTGTCTGTTCTCATCAGACTCAGATTTGAGATTGTACTTACATATGACAAAAGTGAGGCCCTTTTAATCAGTCCATGAAATTACTCCTACCAGGACCCTCCTTCCTTTCTATCCCTTTGTGACCTCTCTCTCAGAGGTCATGAAGGTAGCAACTTGAGAAAACAGAGTAAGGTTCACCCCGAATAAGACTTGTTTATTACATATTAGACAGATGCTTTGTGTGCCTGCAAAGTTACTTAATGCGCTATCTTATTGAGCCGATGCATTTGACTAGTTATATAGGTCCTGGCTTACCATTTTTTCTGATTATTTTTACTATAACTGAAGTTTAATGGTTTTCCTGACAGTTTTTCTTGGAGTTGATGAAAGTACCAAGGGTGGAATCTAAGCTTAGAGTTTTCTCTTTCAAGATACAGTTTATTACACAGGTGAAAGGATACCATTTACCTACCATTCTTTTTTATGTATTTCTGTTCTGCTTATTGATGTGCTAAATCACTTGTGCAATTTCCAGGTCTCTGACCTTAGACGAGATTTGAATATTGTAAATTCTGCTGCAGAAGAGGCAAGTGTCTGATCTTTGTCTTTTGTCTGTGCAGTGTAGTACCTTTTCAAATATCATATTTTAAACTGCTATTCTGTTATCATATTTTAAGCTGCGTTGGTGTTAGTATGAAACCAGGTGCTTTTGTGTAGATCTGTGTTTGTCTTACAGCATGAGGTATTTATGTGTACACAGATCAGGAATTCTGACAAATTGAAGAGAATCATGCAGACAATTCTTTCTCTTGGAAATGCGTTGAATCAGGGTACTGCAAGGGGTGAGTTAATTTCTATTGTTCTATGTGTTGCGTTTATCAAATGATTTCTTTGTTGACTGCCATTTGGCGACGGCAATACATGCATGAACTATAAAATAATATTCCCTTCCATCACTCCATAACCAACACTGAAAATGACGGTCATCTAACCTTTACGTCATAAAATCAAGATAAACATAGGTTGTCTCATTTCATTTACCAGCCAAACTGAAAATTTTGTAGCATTTGGTAAAAGTAATGGTGTTTCAACTTTCAACTTTCTGATGCCAATTTTTTTTTTATTGGAAACAAGTTATTTGATGAATCTTAAGCATTGTTTGAAGATCTCTGGTTTCTTGTGGTAGATGACCATTTTAAATTTTGTTTCATACTTCCAGTAATGCACATCAATATACAAAAATGAAGAAAATAGTAGGGATATCTCATATGGATTTAATTTCTATTACAGTTCTTAGGATTACATATAGGTGCACGCATAAAAATTCTTCTAGCCGGAGATGATATTCATACTGTATCTATTCTCTAAACTTTAGGGAAATACTCTGCTCAAGCAAGCAACTAAAAACTATATTGGAACCTCGGTTTTATTCAAACATGTTGTCTCTTTTACATAGTTTAACTGTAACCAACGCAGCCTTATAAGTTATAACTGGTTTTTTAGCCAAAGAATACTAAAAACTATGTTCTTTCTGGAAGCAAATGGGCCTTTTTTGCTTGGTCAATCAAGAAATTCATTAATGGAAAACAAATAATACAAATATGGGGCGGTCAGCTACATAAACACTGAATGTATAAAAGAAAAGATATCTGCACAAATCTAAAATCTTTGGGGCCCCAGTCCTTTACTTTATCTGAAAAACTTGGTTTGCCAAGATAAGTGTCACATTCTCCCTTCTTTAGTCTTGCTGTTCTTTTTACCGTTGAAAGTAAATGGCCTTGACATGTTGTATTCTTGTCCATCAGCACTACATGCCATATGCGTCATTTTGTCTCTCTTTAATCCTTGAATTGTATGGGGACTTCTGAGATTTATAGGTCAAATAAGTCTCAGGCCTTGTACATTGACGCCCTCCACATATTCTACTTTTCTGCATCTCCCAACACACTTTTGTACTACACTTATTGTAGAATTTGCTATGGACATTATATTTCCGTTGGATAATGTGTCTGTATCCATTACAATTTTGGTAGCTCTATTTCTATTCCATTATGAATAATAATTTTTCCAAGCCTATCATTGTAGGTTCTGCTATTGGATTTAAGTTGGATAGTCTCCTTAAACTAATAGATACACGTGCTCGAAACAACAAGATGACTCTCATGCATTATCTTTGCAAGGTAAATCTTTTGTTTCTTTTGTTGGTATTTACAAAATTGTTTTTATGATGTCCCTATATGTTTACTATGTAAACCGATATACATGGAACATGCTTATCCATGTACTTGAAGCATATCATATTGTGGGTTTAATGGTAAAGTTGAAACAACTTGCAAGTTTACTTCTGTTGCATGTCACTGCTTCATATAGATCAGCATATCACATGCACATGTGGATATACTTAATACGTACATGCTTATCTTCTTTTTTCCCTTGTGGATTGTATATGAAGATATTGTTGAAGTCAATGGAATGTGATACTCCTACATTTCAGATTTTCCTGGGTCCATGAAATTCCATAAGGGAACTACTGATCACCTGTTCCCCCCTTCTTCTTATGGGATATTTGGTATGAACCTTGATAGGGTGCAGTGCAAGCGCCTACCCTTATCACCCTTGAGCGAAAAACCTGATGGGGTGAATGCGGATTGCTAGTAAAATGAAGGGTCTAAACACGCCACGTCTCCCCACGCATGCAAGACGAGTGCAAGTGGCGTGTTTGTGTAGCATATTTTATCTGGTATTTTGTTTCAGTTAGTGTCATTAAAACTGGCTGGTTTAATTTTTGATGAATTCTGTCAGCCAAATTTGCTGGTTAACCTCTGTCCATAGATATCCTTGAGGCTCTTTCGAAAACCGTAAAGTGCTTCCTTTGTTTGTATTTTTTTTAGTATTTAGTTGTCTCTGTAAGCATGCTGTTCAAGATAAGGTCTGCCTAAGCTGTGAGAAGATTAAAACTTGTTTCTCTATAGAAGATAAAGAAATCACTCACACATCGTTTCACTCCAATTTCAAGAATAAATGCTGTGTCTATTCTTGAATTAGAGTGTCATTACTTTTCTGTGGGGAAGTTCATCTCGAGCTCATTTTGTTCACCTTTCTCTTAACAAACTGCAGGTGATTGCTGATAAACTACCAGAGCTTCTAGATTTTCAAAAAGATCTTGGGAGCTTGGAGGCTTCATCAAAGGTCCTCTTATTAAATCAAGTTTGTGTTAATTGTTTCGATCGTGCGGCTGGAATGTGTTGACTGAAAATTTTAATTTCTTGCAGATACAATTAAAATACTTAGCAGAAGAGATGCAAGCTATAAGCAAAGGGTTAGAGAAAGTCGAGCAGGAGTTGACTGCCTGTGAAAGTGATGGCCCTGTGTCTCAATCATTCCGCAAGGTACTTTGGTGTTTTTTAATGCTGTTGAATAGGAGAGCTATTTCATGCTAGAGTAGTATGTATCTTCAGAATTACGTTTTACAACTCACTTTGATCAGATTATAAGAACTTTATTTGATGTCATGTGAAAATTATTTTTCTATGTAAAGGTTCTATTTTGAGTATTTGAATTACTGGATGGAAAGACTTCATTCAGGCGTGTATGTTATGAAAGTCTGCTGTTTGTTAGCTGTGGTGATTTTCTATTGTGAGCACCATTTGGTGCTCCGTTCTTATATATATTTGCCTTTATTAGATAAATAAATCATACCGTCAGTTGCTAGTGGAGGCATTATATCATTTTCTATCTAATACGATATAGTATGATCTTAATCAGATATTGAAGGACTTTCTTGTTGTTGCTGAAGCTGAAGTGAGGTCGTTGGCATCATTATACTCTGGGGTGGTATGTCTCAGCTTTCAAGAGTATACCCTAAATCTTTCAGTATGTTTATGTATACCAGTTGCTTGACATGTGCTTGTAATCGGATGTCTTACAGGGTAGATCAGCAGATGCGTTGGCCCTTTATTTTGGGGAAGACCCTGCACGCTGCCCTTTTGAGCAAGGTATTTCCAGTGCTTGTAGTTTCTGGGGTTTAGTCTTTGTTGTTTTTACCCAATAGAAAAGGCAAAACCCTTGAATAGTAAGTTGTCATTCTCCTTGAAGTAGTTCTGCAGTACATCACCACATTGTCATCTTGGGGTAATGACGATCATCGGATCTTCCTTTCACAAATAGATAAATTTGGTACCTTTCAGCTAGTTTCCTCCAATTAGTTGTCTTCTTCGGGCATAATCTCTGCTTGTCAAGACATTCTGAGTAGTATTAACCAGAACACATGAATGGAACGAATTCAGCTTGGATACTGGGCAATCATACTCATAAATTTAGTTGTATAGTCTTGTATGTGTATCTTGCATCATCGGTATATCTGAATCTGCAAGTTTCTATCTGTACATTTAAACTGCAGTTGTATCTACCCTGCTCAATTTTGTGAGAATGTTTGCGCGTGCTCATGAGGAGAACTTCAAGCAAAATGAGCTTGAAAAGAAGAAAGCGCATAAGGAAGCGGAAAATGAGAAAATGAAGGTTAGTACTCCAAAGAAAGATCTGCCAGAACAACAAGTTGGACCCATTTTGACGAAGAAGGCACAAAATGAAGGTGAGAGCGAGAAGACGAGGTTTGGCACTCCCAAAAAGGAGTCAGAACTGTTAGGACTAACTATGACTAAGAAAAGCAAGAATGAAGGGGAGAGTGAGAAAATGAGGTTTGGTAATGTAAAAAAGGAATCAGAACCACTTCGACCGACTATGACTAACAAAGCACATAATGAAGGCGAGAGTGAGGAGATGAGGTTCGGTAGAAAGGAATCTGATTCTGTTGGACCGATCATGAAGAAAACACTAAAATAGCCAAGTTAGAACAATATGGACAAGAACTGGGATGTTAGGTAGCCATGCACTATCTCCACTCAGAAGAAACATTATAATTCCATTGTGCAGAGAGAAGTTTCTAGTGATCTGGTCAATTGTTTAAATTGAACTTATAAAGTGAATTAGTGTAAATGGTATGTATAAAATGGGTAGCAAAGATAAATATCATAAACTGAAGGGCATTTGAGATCTAGCGGATGAGCTTCAAAATTCTAAGTCAACTGAATCTGCATTTTAGAAGGTACGTTCTTTTTCCTTCAGTTTGTTGCATTTCAGTTCAAGTAATGTATCATGCACTTCATCTCTAAATTTGGTTCATTTCTTATCAGAGATCAGGACACTGCGTACTCCGTTTGGTGGCTAACTTGTGAAGTAATCACTTGCAATAATTTTTGTTGTAAAAATTTACATAAATAGGGTTTCTGTTGTTTTTTTTCTTTCTGTTTTCTTTGTTTAGCCTCGGCGCCAACAAATTTTTTCCCCCTATGTTCTGATCAATTTTGTTATGTGTAATTTTTTTTTCTAACCTATAGGTATGTAATGTTTCTACTTGGTGATGCAAACATGTAACTGAAATACCCTGTATCAAGTATGGGTCTTTTCGAGCATTCTTCTCTGGTACTCTCTCTTGAGGCTGAATACATTTACCTTTAAATAGTCATTTAGCAAAGAAAACATTTATACTATGAGCCTTCTTACAAATAAAACTAGAGGGGTTAGAAATCTTCATTTGGCTCGTTGGACAAATGAAGTGGGCCAATTTTTTTTTTGGGGATATCATTCACTCACAGAAAGAGTGATCAAGTTGCAGATGTTTTGGCAAAAAAAGCAAGGCTTTCATAAGCAGCAGCGGAATTCAATGCCTCCCTTTCTCTTATTTTCTCTTTACTTGGAGTTTAAATTTAAGTACTACTACCATTTTTAATATCCCAGTTAGTGAGGACCAATGTCTGTTGGGGGATTCACAATTCTGTCGGGGCAACCAACAGTTTGACAAGCCTCTTGTAATCTCTTTTTCTTTGGTATACGAGTGTATCTGCCTGCATATGTGGATCCCATTATGGTTCTATTTGAAGGGTGATTTAGGGGTTCCCACATTTATAGAAGGGTTCCAATGTGAGATAGGGTGACCCAAAAATGCATTAAAGGGTGCCTTAGGGGCTCCAATCTCATATGTTAAATGTACATATTACCCTTCTATCAATCAAAAAGTCTAATTTGTCCTTCAATCAATTAAAACCTAAACAAACCTTTACAAACTCTCATATCTTAACTTCTCCATCAGTTTCCCAACCTTAAACCCAATTTCTCCATCGAAATTCATTGTCGATTCGAAAAATTCTTCGTCGATTAAACTCCAAAAATCGTGATGAAGAATCATACTAAAGGTGTAGAAGGTAGTAGTGATGCCAACCAAAATCAAACTTTTCAACCTAATCAAGAGATTGAAGAACAAATCGGTGGTGACAATCAAAATCAAACTCCGAAACATACAATGGTGTATCTAAGGTATTGAACAAAACCTATGTTATTTTTTTAGAACCCAAAAGTGATTGATTGACATGTTTGATTGATGTTTTTGTTAAGAAAAATTGGTTACCGAAGAATTTACGGTTGGGTTCGATTCGAAAACCCAACCGTAGCTGGTTTGTTCTTCATTTTACGGTTGAGTTTTCTTCAAAACCCAACCGTAAAACAATGGGTAGGAGATGAAGAGAAAATTCTACGGCTGGGTTCGATTTTGAACCCAACCGTAAAAATAATTACGCAATTTTTTTTTTGAATTTTACGGTTGGGTTTTTCTCAAAACCCAACCGTCAACAAATTTGCACCAATTTTTGAACTTGAATTTTACAGTTGGGTTGGATTCATTTTTCCAACCGTAAATATTTCTGTGTATGTAAAAAAAATTTGCTGTGGATTATTTACGGTTGGGTTCGATTGGAAAACCCAACCGTAAATGCTTCTGCTTAGTTAAAATTTTTGGTGAGGATTATTTACGGTTGGGTTGGAGTGTCAATTCCCAACCGTGAATTCTCCTGTGTAAGTGATGTTTATTATTTACGGTTGGGTTCTATATGTGAAACCCAACCGTAAAAAGTTTTGAATTTTCAAATTGAAGTTGTTTGAGTTGAATAGCTTGGAAATTATCTAACTTGTATTGCTTGTATATTGTAGGAAACATAAGAAGAATATGGGTAATACTTTAACACATATTTCTCACACTCCAACCCCTCGCCACGGAGTTCATTTAGGGGTAGCTAATAGAGGCTTGAGAAAGAGTCATAAGACGACTTTTGAGGTAGGGGGTGGTAGTTCTCCTCAACTTGCACAAGAGGAATATAATGTTTACCAAGACTTGGAAGATCTACATGTGTTCAATGGAGGTGCTATTGTGATTAGAGAACCACCACAAGAGCAACAATGTGAGGAAGAAGAGACGGACAGAGAACAATTTGTCCCTCAAGGCAAAGGTAAATAAATTGTTGTTCGTTCTACTGAACCAAGACTGAAGGAAAAAAAGCCAAAGAAGCAGCCAGAAACGAAAGGGAAGCATAATCCCAAAGGCAAAGACGTGTTGTGGCCTAAGAAGAGGAATGGAAGACCTTGGGGTGAGGCCCCAGACAGGTCTGCTATATTATTTGGTTATCCCCATTCATGGGATGCCAAAGTTTTTGAGACGAGGGTATTAATCTAAAAACTTCTCTTGTTTTGTTAAATTTCCGTTTGTTTAACTTCAAGTTAAAAAAAATTATTTTTATTCTTTGTAGGATCATACACATGCGATCAAGAAATTGGTTCGTCAAATGGCTCAACATTGGCCCTTAGATGAAGAATGTATGGCCGTCCAAGTTCTCGTAAATGGTACCGGGTTAGCTCCCGGAATTACCAATTCGATGTTGGAGTATGACAGTGTCACCTGCACAACATTCAGGGAACGTTATTGTCATGAAACCAATACGTTTCATCTCCCATTCGGCGAGATGACAATAACGCCGGATGATGTCCAGTCAATTCTGGGCTTACCAGTTGAAGGTAAATCTGTGTATGAAGATTTTGACAACAACATGTCATGGAGTGATCTTTGTGTCCTTGTCAAAGATACACTTGGATGGGAGAAGAGAGAAGCCGAATCAGAGTTTAAATTGGCTTGTGGAGATAAACCGGGGGCAGCAACGAAGAAAGGTCTAGGTATGACCAAGAAGATCTTGTTGCGTAGTCTCAGGGAGAAGTTTGGAGGAACCCGGAAATTGGAAAAGGATGGGATCGTCATAGATGAAACCAGAGCTATGCGAACATCCAGAGCGTATCTGCTATATATGCTCGGCACCATCTTCTTTGCTGACAACTCAGGAAACAAAGTCAACGCTCACTTTCTACAGTGGTTGACGGATGATCTCCAGAAGATGCATGAGTACTCATGGGGAACTGCCAGCCTGGCTTACCTACTTTCCAACCTTAGAAAAGCTTCGAGGGTTAGGGGAACTGAGATTTCTGGGAATACTGGTCTTCTTAAGGAAATTTATTGTTGGAATTTCAATGTTTAAATTTAGATTTTTTTTTGCGCATTATCTTATATTAATATTTATTGTCTTCATAGGAATGGGTCTACAATCACTTTCCGAGCCTGGCTCCTAAAATGAAGTCGAGCGGTGATGGTACTGGACCTACAGGAAAGAAATTCATCTTCACCGGTACTCAGGCAAGGCATAAAGAAGTGCAGATAGCACAGATGAGAAGTGAAATTGATGCTTTCACCGTTGACGATGTTGTTTTTGATCCTTATATGAAGATTAACATAGATGATGATGGAGATGTTAAAGATTTACGTCAATTCTCGGACATGGCAGGCTACAACGGGCCTTTGTACCATCCGTTTGGGTTCATGATGTGCAACCCCCGTCGAACTCTCCGCCAGTGTGGATATGTCCAAACCAAGGTAACACACGAAGCCTTTAAATTGTGTGTGAATGGCTCGATGATCGAAGGCCCAGGCATCGTGCTTAACTACAACCCAACGCCTTCGGTCGCGGTTTGGAACAACTGCTATCAACCGGATTACCAAATCCAAATGCAGGAGGTAATTTCATCTCCGGGCACAAAAGAGGATGCAAAAGATTACTTGGATTGGTATAGTCATTTTGGTCATCCAAATGTCATTAACATTGATCCAGAAACTATGAAAATTCTTCAAAGGGGTGAAGGAAACAACACAGAAGATGGTTTTTGGAAGAAATCATATTTCAATTTGGTACATAAATTACTTTTGTTATTAATGTTTTTAAGATTTATTACTAAAGACTCAACCAACTTTTATTTTCATATGTGAATAGAAAAATAAGGTGAAAAAGAAAGCACTTGCATTGGCAGAGTCTATCACTCCATGCCTAAGTAGATTTGATGTGACGACGTCTGACCAATTGAAGAACCTGCAAGCCAAAATTGGGAAGCTTCATGAAGCAGACAAAGATGAGACGACAATAAATTTAAAGAGGAGTAGAGCCGGTACAAGAGATGCGACTACTAGCCGAAGAGAGCCGCAACCTAGTGATGAAGAGACACATGATGAAGCCGAGGATGTGCAACGTGGTGCTCGTACTCGTGGCGGTCGTGCTGGTGCTCGTACTCGTGGCGGTGGTGCTTCTCCTCGTACTCGTTTTCCTAAGAGCAAAAAAAGAGTTCGTCAAACTCATCGACAATCCCCTCCTCCTTCTCCCTAACTCTATGTTTATTATAACAATTGCGTCAAAGTAAGGTTTTTTTTTGTGGGTGTATTATATACATTATATAACACAAGTTAGAATATATGAGAAAGTTTTTATCTTTAATTTGTCTAGATCATGTTTTATTTACCAAAATTTCAAGTTGGAAACCAAGCAAAGGAAAAATCAAGTCAAAAAACAAATCATATTTACGGTTGGGTTTTGGCTGAAAACCCAACCGTAAAACTGTAAATAGGAAAAAATGACAGTTTTACGGTTGGGTTATTGAGTCAAAACCCAACCGTAAAACTGATATTTTTTTCATGCCCGACTTACGGTTGGGTTTTCAGCCAAAACCCAGCCGTAAATTCTCCTGGATCATTCAAAATTGGATTCTAGTACTTGTGTTGTTTTCAGTTTTTCTTTGTTCGAATGACCCAATTTACCTTCAATCTAGTTAAAATGATTGAATAAGTTTAAAATTTTAATTTTTAAACCCAAATTTGACCTTAAACTCAATGCTCCAAAAGATGTTTTACGGTTGGGTTTTCAGCCAAAACCCAACCGTAAATTTTGGATGAAATTGTAAACTAAAATTGGTTTTTACGGTTGGTTTTTTTTGGCAAATCCCAATCGTAAATCATCTCGGATAAGAATATTTTTTTTGGATTATTTACGGTTGGGTCCGATGCTATAAACCAACCGTAAAACTGTTACGATTTGGTGTTCATCCATTGTTCTTCTGTTTACGGTAGGGTTGGGAAGAACACCCAACCGTAAATAGCATTTACGGTTGGGTTCGACATGAAAACCCAACCGTAAAATTCTCTGAATAAAAAATAAATCATCTTTTTGTCCGCAATTTCATCCAATTTGAGCCATTAAAAGACCAAGAGTTTAAGTTAGATGTATCCCAGTTATGCTCTGGTTGATTGAATCAAAATATAGGGTTTTTAAAAAAAACTTATAAAATTATCTTACATTTCCTCTAATTTTTCTTCCCACCAAACCAAAAAGATTTTTTTTTAAATTGATTTGATTAAGTTTAAGATTATTTTTGATTAATCATGATTAACTTAATCTATTAGCTACTTAGTTTTACTAACTAATCAGAAGTATTTTAGCCATTATAAAAATATGATGGATAAGGAATTTTTAAATTTTATTTCAAATGTTTTTATTTCGTCTTATTGTAGGAACCCCTCTATAAATGTGGGAACCCTAAATCACCCTTCACCCTTCTTCTTTTTTGATGTTTAGAGTACAACATGAACACTAGTCCACATTTGGTTTGGTGGACACATGAAATGATGTCCGGGGTGATTATAAAATATATATACAAGCGCATGGAATACGGCAGTTTTGTATGTCGAGCAACATATCACGTGCCATGGACGCCAACAAATGAGAAAAAAACAATAGGAATGGAACTTAGGACCTTTACTAAATTCAAGGTCCTGCCCCGACAGCCAACCAATGAATCCTTGAATCTTTGCTTAGAATACTTTTGTTGCATATGCAACTGTTAAAAATGAACATCTCAAAAGAATGATAGAACGCATCTTTTTGACATAGTGGTATATGATTAGATTTTTTTTAAGTTAGAGGCCTAATCTTTCACCAAACTTCAATGGGTATATCTGAAAAAACTACTGGAGAAGGACGTTTCTAGCAAAAGCACCTACAGGTGTACTAATTACCATCGGTTTCTAAACCATCTGCCAAAATACCCTACTTTGTTTTCTGTTTCTCTTTGTTTGCCACAATCTATCATTTCTTATCTTCTTCATAATCTGCATTCTCAGCACTCTTTTGGGCTTTTTTCTTCTTTTTCTTTTTCTTCACATCGCCATTATCTTTGATTAGTGACATGGCCGACAGAGTTGATAATCCTGCACACAAGTACTTCATCAGTCTAACTAAAAGATTGCCATTTAAAATACCAAAACACCAAATTTAATGGCAAACAATGGAAAGAAAAACTAGAAGCACCACCGTTTCCAATACAAAGAGATCAAAAATAAAGCTGATCAGGTAAGACAAAAAGTGTGTTAGGACACAATCAAAACCAGACCAAACAACTCTGTTTCTCTTAGTTATTCGTTTTTTTAAGTTTGCTGAAACTTTGAATATGGGTGAATTATTTCATTCATGGGCATTCCTCCTTTCCTTGCAAAATAGAGAGTTATCTCATGGAGCTTTACAACAGAGTCAAGAATAGGTAGCTTCTGTGAGGTGTTCCGACTTTCCTATTAAAAACCTTTTTTGTTTCTTTATCTTGCTTGTTTTATCCTTTACTTGCCGCTTCTACCCTATCTTTCAAGGCTCTTTGTTCATAATTTAATTTGTTTGCCAAGCAACACAAAAACATGACACCATAAGGGGATGGATGACAGCTTAGGAATGTTCAGTTAAGCAAGAAATGATAAAAAGAAGTAAATTCATGATGACATAAAAGATAACTTTAAAAGCTCAATATAAACAGATTGGGTCTCACTTGTCGTTCGGCTGCTTCTTCCTGGTTTTGATTTCAACAAGATCCTGGTCCATGTCTTTGTTCTTTGCATCGACATCCTCACCATGATTCCTTCTGATTTTCTTCTTGGGCTTAACATCACTTTGTAACCCAATATTATTAGATGGTATAGATGAATCTTTAGATGGTTCAGACAACCTGATTTTATATATTAATACAAACAAGAGCTACTGTTAATAGCTACAAGTGAAAACATTTTTATCATGCAAAACAAACAAAAAAGGTTAATATTTAAAGATCACATCTCACTTGTCAGTAAGTTGCTCCTTTTCAGGTTTGACTCCAGCAAGATCCTGATCCATGCTTTTAGTCTTTGCATCTCCATCTTCACCACGATTCCTTCTATGTTTTTTCTTAGGTGTAAAAACGCTCTCTAGCCTGATACCATTACATGGCACAAATGAATTTTCAGATGCTTTAAACAACCTAACCATATAAACAAGAGTTATAGTGAAAAACAATACTATGAAAGGCATTTTGTGACGTGCACATGCATAACATACAAAAATGGTTATTCTAGACAGATCAACTCTCACTTATCAGTAGGTTGCACATCCTCTGGTTGGACTTCGACATGATCCTGAACCATGTTTTCAGTCCTAGCATATCCGTCGTCTCCATGATCCCTTCGCTTTTTTTTCTTGGCTGTAACATTTTCGAGCCCAATATCAGTAGATGGCACAGATGAATCTTTAGATGGTTCAAACAACCTGATTGTACAAATAAACAAGAGCTGTCGCTAAAAAAAG
Source organism: Papaver californicum (assembly GCA_023531435.1). Classification (NCBI taxonomy): domain Eukaryota; kingdom Viridiplantae; phylum Streptophyta; class Magnoliopsida; order Ranunculales; family Papaveraceae; genus Papaver; species Papaver californicum. The sequence continues at coordinate 406,124 of JAJJMC010023415.1, forward strand.
TAACAGAAAAGGCATTTTTAGACATGCCCATGTGAACGAACAAAAAAGGTTAACCAAAGCAGATCAGGTCTCACCTATCACTAGGTTGCTCCTCCTCAGGTTTGACTCCTACGTAATCTTGATCCATGTTTTTAGCCTCTGCTCCATGTTCACAACGATTCCTTCTATTTTTCTTCTTGGGCTTAACATCACTTTCAAGCACGGTATCAGTAGATGGCACAGATAAATTTTTAGATGCACTGATATACAAATAAACAAGAGATACTGCGAAAACAACAGAAAACACATTTTTATGATTTGTGAAAAAAAACAAAAAAGGTACTATCAGCAGTTTAGGTCTGACATGGCAGTAGGTTGCTCCTCCTTAGGCTTCAGTTCGACACGATCATGATCCGTCTGTTCAGTCTTTGCATCCACATCTTCACCGCGACTCCTTTTCTTTTTCTTCTTTGCCTGAACATTGCTTTCTTGCCCAATATCAGTAGACGGCGTAGAGGAAACTTTAGGTGATTCAGATATCCTGGTTTTGCAAACAAAAAGGATAAGGGAGAAGGTATATTTACACTACTAATACTTGAGAAAACTTTCATGGAGACCTATCATTATAATGTGCAGGTTTTGTTTTCCAATAACTGAGAAAAATAAAAATGCATAAGAAGTATCTCACTGTTCTGTTTTGCTGACTTGAATATGGCTATCCTGATTCAATTTTTTAAATGCGGCAGGATCACTGCTACCATTCCCCTCCTTGCTTTCCTTACCTAATTGTATTTCAGAATTACAATTAGCATCTCCTTTGCTCTCAGTAGTGGCTTTTTTCTTGATTAAATGAGAAATAGGAAGAAGATCTTCATCTTTACTCTCGGAAACCTCGCTGCGAGCATGATCCTTGACAACAATCTCTTCATCATCGACATCTGAGTCGCTTACTTGGTACTTTTTCTTAAGACGTTTGTGGTTATTTGCAGGTTTCTCGTCAATATCTTCATCTTCACTCTCGTGAACCTCGCAACGAGCATGATCCTTGACAACAATCACTTCATCATCGACATCTGAGTTGCTTACTTGGTACTTTTTCTTAAGATGTTTGTGGCTACCTTTCCTATTTGCAGGTTTCTCGTCAATATCTCCATCTTCACTCTCGGAAACCTTGAAACGAGCATGATCCTTGGCAACAATCACTTCATCAACATCTGAGTCGCTTACTTGGTATTTTTTCTTAGGATGTTTATGGTTTACAGGTTTCTCGTCATCATCTGTCACCTCAATTACACTGTATGAGAGAGCATCAAATGAAACATACGGCAATTTTTTTTTGTAATCAGAGATCACAATACATATGTATTCGGCAAATGAAAATTATTACTCGAAGACGCACATTCTTATTCAGTTTTTGCAAGGGAAAAGTAATCAATCAGCTGATGAAGGAAGCGCCTCAAATAACCTAACTAATGCACGAAAACATATCCTTGATATACTACCTGGAAGGCCTACATGAGAAAGTATACACTATAAACTTGATTGCATTTGCTTGGCCTAAAACCAGAATAAAGAAATCATGATTGAACCATAATAGTTTAATCAAATGGCTTTAAGTTTTCAATTTTCATAAAAACTGTAGAGTGTTAGTATTACTCTTTTTCTTACTGGGTGAGGGTAGCACAACGTGTAAAGGATACCTAAGGACGGACTTATGAAAAGTGCATCATGTAGCATTTCAAACACTATGTACAACTTATACAAAGCATTTTATTCATAAAACCCACAATCATTTCTAAAAATATTAGTAACTATACCTGCACTCTTACGGCCTTTTGATGGTGGAAACGTTTCAGTATCACCATCATCAATAAAGTCACTCACTTCATCTTCCTCTTCACTGTCGGCAGACTGATCAGCCTCGTTATCAGTTTCAACAATATCTTCCCCATAGGAATCCCTTATAAAGGTTTAAGCCAAACAACAATTGAAGCAAATAAATAACAAATGTCATAAAACAAAACGTTAGCAGAATATATATTAAACTCATGACATAATAATGGATACGAATCATCATCATCACGATCACCGCTACCACTCCCACAATAAAACCCAGTAAGGTGAACACTTCGAGGACCAAGAACTGAGAAAGTCACATCATCTTCCTCGTCAAATTGAAGATTTAAAGGTAATGATTCGATCTTGTCTGGCAGTAATGCACATAATAAAACTGGGCTTTTGTCACCCACATTGCACTGAACTACACTTCGCTTTGCTAATGTTCCTGGCGTACCCAAAGTTGCCTGCTTAATCAAGTTATTATTATAAGTTAAACAAATAGGTTTTTTGAGAAGAACTTGATGGTGAAATTGAATTTCAATAAGAAAGAAAGAGTAACCTGACTACCTGAGTAATTTGAATCTTTCCTCGGTGAGAATCAAGAATGAAGGGTTTCCCAGGTTTGATTTCAACACCTAAAACAATAATAAGATCAAACATCGAATAAAAGAAATCCTAAATAAAGTACTTACTTACAGGAAATCAGAAGTTTTTACCCCAAAAAGTCATTATTTCTTTAAGTTGAGTTCAGAAATCGCCTTCTGTGATGATCAGATTTCTTCGAGACCGACTCTTTCTCTCCCGCATAAACCCTGATTGGAAAGAGAAGAGCGCTGAAATACACAAAAGGGTTTAAGTGGTGCTTGGGAACAGCTGTAGCTTTTATTATCCGAAAGTATTTAGGTTAATTGATGTTTGGTACTCACGTTTTTTTTACCATGCATTTAGTTTAACATTTAGTTTAACATTAGTTTAACATTAGAGTTGGTATCTGGACGGTTGATCCGAATTGATTAAGTTAAGTCTAATTTTAATTAATTTTACCATATAAATATTCATGCATTTATTATATACATTTCACTTGGACTAAATTACTTTTATTATCACACACACTTTTCACATGCTTCAAAAGTCTCTCCATCTTAGTTTTTCCACCATTCCTTCTTCTTCTCTTCCATCTTCGGTCAGCTTGCTAGACTATGTTTCTGCCATGAGAACAAGGAAAAACTAGAAGGGTTTTGATGTAGAGATTAAGCGAGAGTAGTGGGGAAAGATCAAGTGGAGTGTGTAGATGATGAATGTGATAAAGTTGTTATAATTATGAAGAATAAACTTTATAAATCGAGTGAAAGAAGTTAGGGTTTTCTGAAATTGATTTGAAATATCGATTAATGATGGATAAGTAAGATATGAAAGATGAGTTTGATTGAGTTAAAAATTTGAATGAATATTTTGAAGTTAAATTGAAGAGAAGAAGATTTGAGAATTTAATTATGGTTTTGTGTTCTTCCCCAATTCTAAAACTAAAATTAAGGTTTCGGGATTGATTTAAATTTTGATGAAATTCAGAAGTAAATCAATTTACTAGTGAATGAAGAATGAAAGGGTTATAATTGGATTTGAGTTATAGAGATGATTTGATGGAAGAATCAAGATTATGGTTTTCGGAGTTTTTCCCCAATTTTAATCTAGAATTTGGGTTTAGTATAAATTAGAGGATTAGTGATAAATAGGAATGCTTCAATGAAGTTAGGGTTTTGATTGTTTCATAGAAATTGAGGTGCTAGAAATCAAGATAAAAACTGAACTGGTGGTTCAATTTTATGGTTGTTGTTAAAAAAATTAGAAGAAGATGTGTTACTTGAATTCAAGAGAGTGAGATTGCAGAAAGAATATAAGTTTTGTTGATAAAGATTAAAGATGTAAAGATGGGGTTTGTGTGTTTGAAATGATTATAGATTGATTGTATGAATATAATTGATGTAATGAAGGAGTAATATGATTGAAATAACATCAACGAAATTCGCCTGAATGACCATCAGAAAGAAGTGGATTGTGATCGAAAGATGAAGATGGGTTTTGAATCTGAGATTGTGGCTGTGAGACAGTGAAGGTGGTGATAGTCCGTCGTAGCGAAGAGAGTAGAGATTTAGGTCAAGAAATATTAAATTGTGGCCATACGATTAATGCTTTTAATAAAGTCGTTGGATATGAGCCCCACTTCAGGGGCACAATTGTAAACTGGATATTATTTATTATATAAAATTAATTAAACTCAGGTCAATGACAGTTAATGTAGGTCAACGTCTAGTCCAGGTACCAAGCCCTAACATTGGTCAAATGTTAGACCAAATACTAAACCTGGTCAAAACCTAAGTACCAAACATCAATTAACCCAAAGTATTTACATTTAATGATTTACCGTGTGGAGTGGAACCCACAGGTCCAAAATTTCGTTTTTCTCTAATCCATCGGGGCGGGTTGTCTTAATGTAGAATATAGGCCTCTCAATGGATAACTGAATATCCGACATCCGTCCGAGTCTGAAACGAAAATTTAGGATATTATCCGAATTTTCGGATATCGGATACAAATAGGGATATCTTATCGGATAATTACTTCTTATCAGATACGAAAATACTGCTATCCTATAGGATAATTATCCGGTATCCGATAACATAAATGTATGTACATAAAAATACTATTATACGTTCAATTTTCTTTATTTTTTACATGCGTTGATGATTTTGTTCGAAAGAAATGAAGGAACGATAAATTCATCAAAATTAATTTTGTGTTACAATTTGGGTTCATAAGAAAAAGAAATGATTAAACACACATAATCCAATTAAATACATAATTTTTCCTAATACATTTTTTTGGATAGTTATCAGATTATCGGATATTCGTTAATGTTAACGGATTCAGATACGAAAATAATTTCAAATATTCATCGGATAATTATCGGATACGGATATCCGAATATTGTTAACGGATTCAGATACATGACAACCATTATTCGTTCCGTTAAGTACCGTCGACAGCCCTATTAGAATATGATTTGTGCCGTTAAAAAAAGTTCAATGGCATGGTTGTTATATTTGGGCTCAAATCTTCTGTCCCAAAAATTTATCCGTCTCTCTATCCCACTAATAAGAATTCGACATGTGTTTTAGTGGAAACTACCTAAAATACTAGATATTTAGGTTGTTATAGAGAATAAGGAAACCTGATATAGAAGGAAATGCATATATTTAGCAAAAATATTTAACTTTCATTTTTTATCTTTGTCTTTTATTTCTCACGAGGTTTTGTTTTATTTGCTATAAATTAAAATGGTTTTGTTTGGAAAAAATTGAAGAGAAAAAAATCAGTTCATTGCCTCCATGGAAACCTCGGTAAACATTTTATTTTTCTTGTAATTTTATCTTTCTTTTAGCATGTTATGAACATTGATGATGATTGTATACCTGCGTAGTTGTAAAAGTGTGTTTTTTTTTTTTTTGTTAGAGCACGTGCTCAATGGACAATTGTGAAGATGGAGATCAGGTTCGAAGAAAATTATATCTCGATAACGAGATAGATTTAAACATATCTTGCGATAATTAGTATGTTGAAAAGTCAACCTAACACCAATTTTTAATCTTCAGATGTGTTGTTGTCAAAACTAGGTTGGCTAGCTCTAATTGTAAGAATATTTCTACACGTTTAGAAATCTCTTTGACTCATATGAACAATTTAGGATAATAAGGCTAGTTAAGGCTTAACTTCCATATATGTGTTCTGTTAAAATTAAAGAGAAAATCAATATTATGGATCCCATTTATAAATTTCCATTATGGAAAAGGAAAGCCAAGATAAAATTACCTTGTATACGTAAAAGAGAACTTGTGATAGTTCTCACTGTTAATTGTGATGGTTCTTACCACGCTATTATAAAAACTGGAGGCGTTGGACTGATTTTTGCAGGGGTACTTATAGGATCGAAGTGTATTCACTTAGGCCAAGCTTGGGCTGTTGAACAAATGGAATGCATGGGGTTATGGGAAGGAGCATGCTGGGCAAAGAGTCTAAGGCTGGAGAAGATACACTTTGAGCTGGATTCGAAGTTGGTGATAGATGCGGTTAATGGCAACAACATCAATCTTGATTGGCGATTACACAATTTAGTTAAAGACATAAAATTAATTTGTAGAGAATTTCCTTCTTGATCTTGATGTTCCGAAAAACATGAATAAGATAGAAGATTTATTATCTAAGAGAGCAAGACTTGAGTCTCTTAGTAGGGAATGGGTCCACTCAATCCCCAGTAGCATTAGTGCAAAGTTACTGGAGGATATGAGATGTGTATCTCTTTAAATTTTCTCAATGATTTTTTTTTTCAATTTCAAAAAAACAAAAACTTGTTTGGGAATCAGAATGAATGTTAGAAAAGCAACAAAATGTTAACAATTTAAACACTTACCTTTGCATGGGTTATTTTACATTATGGTCAAATAATATTCCCACTTCTGGAAAGTGAGGTATTGGATATATAAAGAGAAGTTAGATATAATCAGTGGGGAAGGGGGGAGTTGATTTGGTCCGAGGTCCGGAGTGAGAGTAATAGTAGTTTAGTGCTTTTAGCTTTTTTTTTCTTCTTTTCTTTTATTTAACGGTGAATTAAACTCTCTATTAGGGATAAAGAGGAAACCCTGTGAAGTACGTTAGAGGTATTTAATTTATTTTGAAACAACGAGAACCAGGGAATGAAGAAAGAGTGGAAGTTGTTTCCATGAGCTAAGAAGAAATAGAAAGAGAGTTCTATTGCTGCCGTGAAGATTAAAGGAGATTTATGTTCGATTAAAAATGGATTCTTACTTAAAATTTGTTACTTAATATATCTTAGTGGGATCAAGGGTCACTAGTCCAAACTTGGGGTGAAAAAATAAAACCATCCATTTTCATTTCTTAGTGAATGACAAACCTTTGGTTTGTCCCATATTGGGCAAACCAAGGAGGAAGTTTATCCTCTTTACCACAAACGTTCTATATAAGGAAAAAGAACTAGTGAATTAGATATAGACTTAGGAAATGGACTAGTGGGAAAATGCACACATGTGCAGCACCGCGGGCTTGCGGAGCTTGCGTGTGCTTTTGCGTGAGCCTTGGTGCGAGCCTGCGTGTGCCCATCAAAGATCCAACGGTTTTCTATTTTAATTTTGTACATTAAGTATTTTACCGTTTTGAATTTGTAAATTAAATCAGGTTTAATAGTAAAATCTTTTAATTAAATGTCTCCAATTAAATATGTTTAATTAATTGATTTTTTATCGTTTGATAATTCAACAGTCTTCTTCTCCTTTAAAAAGAAAAACAAAAGTCAGATTTTTACTTACCCCAGTCGCAGCCACTGACCTGACGACTTTTCCCCTCTTCTTGCTTTGATTTGCGCAATAGTTTATTTTTTCATTTTCTTCTACTGTTAAGTTCACAACGGGCCAACGAGTTTTGCTAACTGAGTTGGTATCAGGTGGTTTTATCCTGGATTCAAATTTGTCATCTCTAAAGGTATATCAACATCTTTCTAAAGGTGTACCTGACAAATATTGAGTTAAGGGCAGTCTGTTGAACAGACGACTCCATCTCTCTGTGCTTGTGTGGTTGTCTGAATTGTGCTGTTTTGTTCTAACGATTAATCTCTTTCAAGTTTCTGTTTGGTTTGCTTACTGTTACAGGAATATTCTCCAACATTCTTAACTCAATATCTGTATTATTTGAAAAAATTTCTTCTGTAACAATGGTGAAGACTGATGTTGACAGACCTCAGAAATTTTCTGGAGAGGACTTCAAGAGATGACAGTCTAAAATGTTTTTTTCCTGAGTTTCCACATGCTAGATGAGATGGTTCTGAAGCCGTTTGATGAGTCTCGGAATGAACCTGAATTACAGGACTTAGAAAGTTGGAAGAGAAGTAATTATATGGCCAAAAATCATATCTTAAACTGCCTAGAAGATGTTCTATATGATTTTTACAATGCTAAGGATAATTTCAATGCTTATAATCTATGGACTGCACTACAAGATAAATATGAAGCAGAAACAGCAGGGAGTAAAATATTCTTGGTTGCACGTTTTCTGGAATATAAAATGATGAATGATAAATCAGTGGTTGATCAGTTTCTGGAGTTGCAAAAAATTATTAATGAAATAATTGCTGAAGGAATTGTTATTGACGAAACATTTCAAGTTTCTGTTGTTATTGAAAAATTGCCAAATTCCTGGGCTGAATACAAGAGAAGACTAAGGCATGAAACTGGTGAAATTTCCATGGTAGAATTGGGCAAAAAAATCCAAGTTGAAGAATTGCTGTGTTCAAAGGACAAGAATGTTTCTTCTGCAAGAGACATGTCAAACAAAGCTCACGTCATCGAACACAAATTTGCTAATCTAAGTCTGGACCACAACAAGCGCAAGCCTGGCCCGCAAAGAAAAGGTACCTTTCAAAAACCAAAATCTGCTATTGGTAAAATTAAGGGAGCATGTTATGTTTGTGGTGTGTCTGGCCATATAGTAATTCATTGTAGAAAACGCAGAGATGCTAATTTTAAGAAATCAAATGTAAATTTAGTTGAAAGTAGTAAGAATGAGTTTTCTGGCACGGTGTCTGAGGTTAACTTAGTTACCAATGTGAGAGACTGGTGGGTAGACTCTTGAGCTACCAAACATGTCTGCGGAAGTAAAGACATGCTCACCTCCTACATACGGTAGGAGAAGGAGAAAAACTCTATATGGGTAATTCATCTGCAGCACAGGTTGCAGGAAAAGGAAAAGTTTCGCTGAAGCTATCCTCTGAGAAAATCCTCACATTGAATGAAGTTTTACATGTACCAGACATCTGCAAGAATCTCGTTTCAAGTGGTGTGCTAGATGATAAGGGCTTTAAGATTGTATTTGAGTCTGGGAAAGTGATTATCACTAAGGGAAAGGATTTTGTGGGAGGGCTATAAGGCTGAAGGCCTATACAAATTATCTGTAACCTGTGTTGAGGTTAATAAAATTGATTCTTCTTATGTTGTTGTCTCATTGAATATCTGGCATGGTAGACTTGGTCATGTAAATTATAAATCAATGAACAAATTGGCAAACTCTGGCTGCATTCCAAAATTAAATTTGGAATATGAACATAAATGTGAAGTTTGTGTAGAATCAAAATATACAAAGAAGCCCTTTAAGAAAAATGTCCACAGAAATTCTAATCCCTTAGAATTAATTCACTCAGAATTAGTTGATATGAAATCAATCCAAACTAGAGGTGGTAAAAAATGGTTTGTCACTTTCATAGATGACTGTACTAGATACTGTCATATTTACTTGCTTAAAGGGAAAGATGATGCTTTAGAAGCATTTAAACTATATAAATTAGAAGTAGAAAACCAATTGAACACCACAATTAAAACCATTAGATCTGACCGTGGGGGTGAATATGTAATCCCTATAGGAGACTTTTGTGCACAACATGGCATTATTCATGAGGTAACTCCTCCTTATTCACCACAATCAAATGAAGTGGCTGAACGGAAAAACCGAACCCTTAAGGAGATGATGAATGCCATGTTAATCAGTTCAGGACTACCGGCGAACTTGTGGGGGGAGGCCGTCCTCTCAGCTTCCTATATCCTGAACAGAGTGCCCCTTAAAGGATCAGTTAAATCACAATATGAACTATGGAAACGCAAACAACCATCTTATGGATACCTCAAAGTGTGGGGGTGTTTAGCCAAGGTCTCTATTCCTCCACCTAAGAGGACTAAAATAGGACCTAAAACAGTTGATTGTGTCTTCATAGGATATCCCGAACACACCACTGCTTATAGGTTTATGGTTGTGAGTTCTGAAAACTCAGAAATTGGTATGAACACCATTATGGAATCTAGGGATGCTACATTTTTTGGAAATGTGTTTCCGTTAAAATATGAATCTCGCATGATATGTGATGATCCCCTAGATGTCCCTTCTTCTAGCCATATTTTACCGATAGAAGAAGATGAATCTGTTTATGAACCTAGAAGAGGCAAAAGACTTAGAATAGAAAAATCTTTTGGGCCAGACTTCATAACCTGTTTAGTTGAAACAGATCCACAAACCTATAAAGAGGCCATGACTTCGTCTGAAGCTCCATAGTGGAAAGAATCCACTATTAGTAAGATGGATTCTATTGTTCAGAATGAAACCTGGGAGATAGTAGATTTACCTCCAGGGTGTAAACCCATAGGATGTAAATGGATCTTCAAGAGAAAAAGTAAGGTAGATGGAACTGTGGAAAAGTATAAAGCTAGACTAGTAGCTAAGGGGTATAAACAAATAGAAGGTGTAGATTTCTTTGACACTTATTCACTTGTCACTAGAATTACTTCCATTAGGATGCTAATTGCAATCCCTGCAATTCATAACCTAGAAATACATCAAATGGATGTAAAAACTGCGTTCCTAAATGGTAAATTAGATGAAGAAATTTATATGGACCAACCCGAAGGCTTTGTAGTGAAGGGTTATGAAAACAAAGTGTGTAGACTTAAAAAGTCTTTATATGGCTTGAAACAAGCACTGAAACAATGGCATGAAAAATTTGATCATGTAATGTTCTCTAGTGGATTTAAAATAAATGAAACTGACAAATGTGTGTACAATAAATCTATAAATGATGCCTGTGTGATTGTATGCTTGTATGTTGATGATATGCTTATACTAGGCACAACCTTAGAAATCATTAATTCCACTAAGAACATGTTGAGTGAGAACTTTGACATGAAAGACTTAGGTCCTGCTGATGTAATCCTAGGGATGAAAATTAGAAAGGAGTCTAATGGATTCATTCTTAGTCAATCTCATTATGTTGAATCAGTTCTTAAGAAATTTAACCAGTTTGATAGTAAACATGCAAGTACTCCATTTGACCCTTCTTGTAAACTCAAGAAAAACAAGGGGGATGGAGTCTCACAACTTGAATATTCACGAGGCATAGGAAGTCTGATGTATTTAATGAACAACACAAGACCAGACATTGCCTATGCTGTGAGTAGACTAAGTAGGTATACCTGTAATCCAGGTCATGAACATTGGGATGCACTTTTCAGAGTGTTGAGGTATCTTAAATACACTTTAAACTACCGTTTAAGTTATGAAAGACACCCTGCTGTTTTTGAAGGATACTGTGATGCAAACTGGATAGCAGACTCAGAGGAGTCTAAGTCTATGAGTGGATACGTATTCACTCTAGGCTTTGGATCAGTGTCTTGGAAGATTTCCAAACAGACCTGTATCGCTTGATCCACTATGGAATCCGAGTTTATTGCGTTAGATAAAGCAGGAGAGGAAGCCGCTTGGCTAAGATATTTTTTAGAAGACATTCCTCTTTGGCATAGGCCTGTGCCAGCTATATCTATACATTGTGATAGTCAAGCTGCAATAGCTAATGCTAAAAACAACAACTATAACGGAAAGTCTATTCATATTAGGAGAAGACACAATTCTCACAATTCTTCAAAACAACTAATCTCAACTGGCGTTATTTCTGTTGACTTTGTGAGGTCTAAGGAGAATATCGCGGATCCTTTGACGAAAGGATTGTCCAAGGAGATAGTTAGTAATGCATCGAGGGGGATGGGGCTTAAGCTCATAAATTAAAACTTGCCATGAAGGATACTCAACCTTGCTGACTGGAGATCCCAAGATCAAGGTTTTGAATGAGACAACTAATTTGTGGCGGGTAAAAATTAAACACTATCAGGGAATTATTTTCTCTGTCCCTTCCCTATGGTGTAGACGTGATAGTGTGACTGCATGTGAGGATGACTTATAATAAAGTATTAATGAGTTCTATAGTTTCAATTTAAGATTGAAATGGGGTGTAGCAGTTAACACTCTTGATAGAACTCACCTATCTGAATGAGGAAGTGGGTCGTTTCCTATGAGAATTGAGCTGATTATCTAGAGCATTCTGAGAAACGGGATATGTCCAGGGCCAAAACGGACACAACGGCGTGAACTTAACAACACTCTTGAGAGATATCTCGCGTAATGAGCTATTGATGAATTACATCAAACCATGGCAGTTCAAGACATCGCGTTCACTGACCATCAAGTAGTTCCGGTACTTCTCACTAAGCAGAGGTTCTATTCCTTATGGACACCTATTGCTTAAGAGGTATTTCTCATTTTCCGGTTTTCTGATTTATCGCTTTCTTCATTCATGTGGGGGATTGTTAGAACTAAAAATGGATTCTTACTTAAAAAGATTTTTATTACTTAATATATCTTAGTGGGATCAAGGGTCACTAGTCCAAACTTAGGGTGGAAAAATAGAGCCATCCATTTTCACTTCTTAGTGAATGACAAACCTTTGGTTTGTCCCATATTGGGAAAACCAAGGAAGAAGTTTATCCTCTTTACCACAAACGTTCTATATAAGGAAAAAGAACTAGTGGATTGGATATGGACTTAGGAAATGGACTAGTGGGAAAATGCACACATATGCGGTGCTTCGCACCGAAGCACCGCGGGCCGCGGGCTTGCGGAGCTTGCGTGTGCTTTTGCGTGAGCCTTGGCCCGATCCTTGGCGCGACCCTTGGTGCGAGCTTTGGTGCGAGCTTTGGTGTGAGCCTTGGTGTGATCCTTGGTGTGAGCCTTGGTGTGACCATTGGTGCGAGCCTTGGTGTGACCATTGGTGCGAGCCTTGGTGTGACCATTGGCGTGAGCCTTGGCGAGTGCCTGCGTGTGCCCATCAAAGATCCAACGGTTTTATATTTTAATTTTGTACATTAAGTATTTTGCCGTTTTGAATTTGTAAATTAAATCAGGTTTAATAATAAAATTTTTTAATTAAATATCTCGAATTAAATATGTTTAATTAATTGATTTTTTACTGTTTGATAATTCAACAGTCTTTTTCTTCTTTAAAAGAAAAACAAAAGTCAGATTGTTACTTACCCCAGTCGCAGCCACTGACCTGACGACTTTTCCCCTCTTCTTGCTTTGATTTGCGCAATAGTTTATTTTTTCATTTTCTTCTACTGTTAAGTTCACAACGGGCCAACGAGTTTTGCTAACTGGGTTGGTATCAAGTGGTTTTATCCTGGATTCAAATTTGTCATCTCTAAAGGTATAACAACATCTTTCTAAAGGTGTACCTGACAAATATTGAGTTAAGGGCAGTCTGTTGAACAGGCGACTCCATCTCTCTGTGCTTGTGTGGTTGTCTGAATTGTGCTGTTTTGTTCTAACGATTAATCTCTTTCAAGTTTCTGTTTGGTTTGCTTATTGTTACATGAATATTCTCCAACAGTTTATATGGTCTATGAGGCCGTGAAAAAGAGGAATCAATGTTGTTTAATTTAGAGGGATATGATCTCGAGATCAAGGGGAGTGATATTGATGTAAAGAATTGGCGGAAAACAAATCACTTGTGGTGATTGTTAGTAACACATTTGGAGATTTCTTGTTAGGACTGAAATTAGAATTTTTGTGAATTTAATATGTTTACATGGAGTGGAGCTGAAACGGTTTTGATTAATGGTATGGTTTTGGATATGAATTAAACCTGAGTTACAACAAGATTTACTGTTGAGATAGTGAAGAAAGATGGGTAATGATTGAAATGGTTGTTTTTAGGATAATTGCGTTGTTGCGGGTATCCAGAAGGTTTTGTGATTTTAAGTTTACAACAAGGAAGTGAGAATGGATCTGGTGTTCATCAACATCACTAAAGAACAAGAATCTATAAGGAGGTGGAGAAACAGAGAAGTGGCTCGAGACTGTAGTCCATGGGTGCATCCAAGGAATTTGTTGTTGGATTTGATTGTAGACAGTATTGATTTCAAATGGAACAAAAGTGGTGTTATGTTGGACTTTGGGAAGGAATTAATTTTGGATTAGTGTTAGTAGTGTACTGGGTGGTGGCTGGTAGACACATTTTTTAATCTAAATTGTGCTCGACTATCTTTTTGATAATGTTCAATTTTGTACTTATTATGGGTTTTTATGTTTTTTAAGGTATTTTTAAGAAATAAATATTTGTGGAAAAATTGGCTCAAAAAGTTGTTAAAGACACCCATACAAATTACTAAAGGCACCCATGACAAATTGATAAAGGCACCCACCAGTTGGATTACGGGACCCCTTCTTCATGATTTAAAAACTAAAAATGGCGGGAAATGTTCTTCACGTGAGAGAAAGCTTCTGGATTAGTTGGCAATCGAAGTTTATGGATAAAAACGTGTTCTTGATATCTCAAACTGAAGAAACAAACAAAAATAAGATTAAACACGTCAAACTGAGTGATTCATGCCGTGAAAATTGTTGGCATAATCGATTAATTGTCGGAAAAGGGAGTTTGTCCCTGAACCGGATTAACAAGTAATTGGAGTTGGTTTGGGATGAATATTTGCATCCTTATCGATTAAGGATAGTGTATAAGGGTTCCCCAAGCCTATAAATATCAAGAGGATTGAAGAAAAATCAATCCAGAGATGTGGAGAAAATTTTAGGAAGAAAAGAAAATTTCTGCTGGTGAAGAAGAGACGAAGAACATAAGGCTCCAGAAAACTGTCGCTGAACCCGTTGCTTATTCCTTCAAATTTCTGAAGCAGCCAGAGTTTGTACTTTATTGCCACCGTCTTATTTTCTCTCCATCCACACAGAGAACACGGTCTGTAACATTTATAAGCGTATCAATTCTTCTGTGTTATTTTTATTTCTTCATTGTAAATAGTTTTTGAGCTATGAACAACTATTTTGAGAGTGTTTCCAACATGATGAGCTAATAACCATCACTGGGGCGACGGAGGAAGCTATTTTTCCAATAATAAAGTGGTAATTTTTATTTTATTATTTTTGTGCAATTCTTTTACTATTATTTGCTTTGAATTAAATTTGGCAAAAAAATGGTTTTTATCAATTAATTTTTTTTTTAGAAAATTGTATTAGGAAATTTTTATTATTTCTGTAATTTTTCTTTTTGGACTTTATTTTGGGACTTTGGACATTATTATTATTTTTAAACACTATGGAAGGGTAATTTAAATATAAACTGTAACAGGGAAGGATATTGTCTCGGCCCCTCGGGTTCGTATACTGACATAGGAGTCGGTGGCCCGAGTCGACTACAATCGATTCATCCCCCGTCTGGTACGGGAGGTAAGACTTGATCAACCCACGAATCCCCTGCAAGTGGATTAACTGTATTCCTTCGTATGTATATATGTTGAGGAACTGAATACAAAATTATTTTTCTAGTAAAGGGAAAGAAATGGCCATACAAGATAAGGACTCGGATTTCATCACTGTTTCCTTTTTGCCCGCTTTAGGAACACGTTACCAAGCGCGAACCTAAGCTTACAATTTTGACTAGAAAGAGACCGATAGGGTAACAAGCTTATAGGAAACTCGTTCATAAGGACTGTATTGGTTAATTTACTAGCCTAACTCAAAGTTCAGGAAGATTATTTTAAGTTGTTTAGAGCCTCCTTGTAACCCAAGGAAAAGTTGCCAAAGAGACAGGGTTATCAAAGCTTCTTAGAGCTTATCTTGTTTCTGTTCGACTTAATCTAATTCGGATCGTTCTAAGAGGTTTGCTAAAAATGTAACAGTTGCCTTTCGAAGGAATAAAATCTGGTCTAGAAACAATCTAAGTGGAGCCATCATGATTTTTGTTTGCTAGATTCAATAGTTATTTGGTTGAGTCAGCCTTGCTTGTTTATGTTTAGAACCCCCTTCATATTAGGATTTATTTTCTTAGAATTTTTGTAAATATATTGGGTAGTTTTTCTCAGAAAATGTCGAACTGGTATTATGAGGACCAATACAATGAATATCCGACTGAATTTAAAAATAGACATTATCTGTACTATCAACATGGTGTGGATAGTATTCGGGACCACCATCAACCTTTTAGAGATTATTGCTCTTACCAGGGTGATCCCAATTACTATTCATATACACACCCGTCATATGAACATGAAAATGAGCAAAATTCTAGTTCTTTATCTTGGAGGGATGCCCTAAAACAGATGCAATCTAGTTGTGACGCCCCAAACCTTTTCTTAGGTTTAAGTAAACTTGGTAAGTGTACCAAATAGGTTATCCCTTAGTAGTACTTATATACATGACTAATATATGTTGGGAAAATAGAACATGTTCGACAAATGTCAGCACACGAGCTAGGGATAAATTCCCTTTATTATATTTTTTTTTCTTGTGATCTCCCTCGGGAGATTTCTTCTTCCTCCATTTTCTCTCGTTTGTAGAAACAGGGGATCGATTCCTACTTCTTGTTGCAGAACCTTTAAGCTCCGCATTAATGGCGGACTTAAAAGAACGAATTTTACCACAAAGACCCATATCTTCAATTAACCTTAGAGAAACAACTTCTCGTCCTTCAACATCAGAACGACCTCTTTTCCAAGGTATAAATTTCTTAGGGTTTAAAAACGTGGTCAAGGAATTCGATCATGGGTTCGTGTCGATTCATCTGGGAATTTTCAAATAATGGAAGTTGATAAATTTACTATGATGCATCGTTGTGATCTTCCATCTAGAGATCTTCGTCTTCTTGATCCTCTTTTCGTTTATCCATCAACAATTCTCGGAAGAGATAAGGCTATTGTGAGAGAATAAAATATGAAGTACACGTGGGTAAAAACTATTGGAGAAGTAACAAGCTACGATGAGACGAGAAACACTAGAACAATTCTTTTGAAAGCGTCGAAATGACAGCTGCAAAATCTTTAAAGATTGATCCTGACAGCATTAGTGCATGACCAACACGTGGGTTGCGGAAAAATAAGGCACACTGCACAAAACAGATAGCCTTGCTACCTGACCAACACATAAGTAGCGGGAAAGTAAAGTGTACTGACCAAGACAGACAGCTTTAATTGCTCGACTGACAACAGGTTACGGGAAAGCCTGACACAATAAAGAGTAATAATAAGTATTGATGCATGACTGACACGTATCGACTCTACAAGCATCGGAACGTAAAGAATTAAAGTATGACGAATCAATTTAAATAAGCTATGTGTCAAAACATACCATGATTCAAATAAGATCACAATAGTCATTCCAATCCAAAACAAGCTACAAGACCACAGAAGAGGTGCGGGATAATCCGTAAAGAAACTATGGGAAACAGGCAATACGCAGGCTAAGACTTGCGGAAGGAACGATCAGGCCTTGCGGGAATTGCGAATAGGCCTTGCGGAACTACATATTGCACCAAGAATCGATAAGCATAAATAGGTGGAAAGTAGATTGGTGGGCTCCATCAATTTAGTTATAAATACCAAGCTCATTAGCATGAGAGGGGTTGAAAATTTGAAGGAGAAATTAGACTGAAGACATTAAGGTAATAAGAAAGAGCTTAGATATGAAATTTAGGTAATTTTTTAGTTCATTTGATTCATGAGAAACATGATTATGTTTTATATGAAGTCATCTTATTGGTATAGATTATCTTTCTTTTATTTTCTTCTATATAGATATAAGAATGACTATATTAATGGATCCAATTATTTTACTTTTGGATGTAAATAGTTTTACTGATTGAATCACTTAGATTCTTGTGTCTTTTCATTTTGATTGTTTTTTCACTCTCAAAATGTTATGGTGAGACGATTTATGATAAGAAATGTACTTTATCAAATTTCACATACTTTTGGTTGTGATCCCAAAGATGCTAGATTTTTGGTAATCACAATTTGGCGCTAGAAACAGGGATTGAATAAAGAATTTATTCTACCCGATAAAACTTTGTTGTAAATTTTTTTAAGTCGTTTTCTATTTGAAAAAATTTCTCTTTAAAATGCAATAATTTAGGTTCATAAGAACAAGCTATATATATGAAACGGGTCAATTGATGAATATATATATTTGGTCGTTATGATCATATTTTTTTTATCTATACCTGATTTTTCGAATTCAAGAAATTTTCACCAAACAACATGTCGTATTTATTAAGTAATTGATTTTTATGTTCAACTAAATTTATGATACCTTCAAAGATCAGTGAAATAATTTTTTAATTTAGTGTTTGAGCTTGGTAGTAATATGCATCATTTGTTTTCAACCAAATTGTGTTGCAAGTTTATTGAGAATGATAAAACCTTTTGAAACACATAATTTATTATTTGAGCTCTTTTAGAATACTGGGCAAGAAATCTCTACTGCAACACAAGTTTGAGTTGAGAAGAAATTACATCACCACAAAAGTAAATAAAAAAATGTGGACAGTATCACATAGAAGCGTGCAAGATCAAGATGCCAATTCAGGAAATCAGGATATTAATGCTATAGGTGTTCCTCAACAAAAGGAAATGAAGAGAAGGTCACAAGAGCAAGAACCCAGTAATAACCATATAAATAATTCTGAAGGCCACTCAACTAGTTGTTCATCCCAAGAAAATTCTCAAAACAGTTGAATCACATTCAACAATTAATGGAATAAATGGATGCGATGCGAAAGGAACAACGAGTTTGTGCGAAACAAATTGCACTTTTGACTAAAGAAAATCAAGCACTCAAAGAAAGATCCCAACATGGTGCAGAACCATCTACAACTACAACACAGGGGCAAGAAGCAAGCTCCAGCAGACCCGCATGAAGAAAGATAAAAATTAGTAGAGATCAGAGAGTAATAGTGGTGCAAACCCTGCGCCAGCAGAATGAGTCAGACAGGTACAATCTTGATGGATCAAGGTTGCAGAATGACAAGTGGCAAAAATGCTATGAGGACATGGAATTAATGCGAGAAGAAATAAAAAATTTGAAGAATAAAGAGGGTGGAAGATTAGAAGAAGTGTTAAAAAAAGCAAGACGGACACTATTGGCACCACACCTGGCATGTACATCAATACCACATGATTGTAGTGTTCCCATTTTCGAATTCTACGGCGGGACAAAAGACCCAACGACTCATTTGAAATATTATAATCGCACCATGACACGTTGGGAACAAGATGACGTTGTCATGTGCCGGTTTTTTTCCTTCAAGTTTAAAAGGAATAGCTTTGGCGTGGTATGAAAATTTACCAGAAGGGTCGATAAATTCTTATACACAGTTGACCCGCAAGTTCTTAGAAGCATATATGTACAATCGGCCCGCAGATGCAGGAATGGACACATTGTACTCACTTGCCTCATCAACAGAAGAATCCATAAGAGATTATACAGATCGTTGGCAAACGATCTGCCAAGCAATTGGGGATGTAACCCCGGAAGTCGCAATCAATAGTTATAAATAGGGAATAACCAATCGGGAAAGCCAACTCTTTATTGATATCCATAATACAAATCCAAAAAGCAAAGGAGATCTCAGAGATATCTTTGAAAAATGTGCAAGATTGTAGGACATTTAGAGGCACATCCAAGAATAATATCACAACAACAAGGGAATCCAAAAAGAGCCAATTCTATAGAGCCATCATCCGGATCTGGGAAGAGGTTTGCGGGAAAAATTCCAAATAATGAATTAAAGCGAACTAAGATGGATGAAAGAAGGAAATTTATCCAGCAATTTGAGGAGCGAATTTTTACTAAACTCAATATTCCTTATTCTAAAATTTTAAATGCAATAAAAAATAGACCAGATTTCCAGTGGTCGCGGACAAAAGAACAACAACCAGAACATACACAGAATTCTAAGGAGTATTATGAATACCATTGTTATCGGGGTCATTCCACAAACCGATATAGAAATTTAATAATGCAAGTGCAAAGGTTGATCGATGCGGGGGAGTTAAAAGAATTCATTCAATCAAATGATCCACTACCAAGATCTGATAAGGGAAAAGCTGTAAATATTCCCCAAAATAATCGAACTATAAACATGATCACATATTCTGAGTCAAATCAATCATCCTTGAATGCAGCTATCAATGAGAAATTGCATAAAAGAGTCTGAAATCATGAAGTCTTCAAGGTTGCCGGAAGAGTTACTGAGTCATGGGAAGGATGGATGGCGTCCTCATTAACTTTTTCTGCAGATGAGGTTGATCAAGAGGTTGAAATGCACAACGACCCGTTGGTACTAACATTACATGTGTCTGGTTGGAATGTAAGGAAAATTCTTATGGATGGGGGAAGTTCACTTAATGTATTGTTTTATGATACCTTTCGGAAGATGGGGTTAAAAGATGATCAGTTAACTCCTTCATGCTATACAATTTATGGGTTTAACGGATTAGCTTCAAAACCGAAATGGGAAGTTCTGCTTGATGTTGCGGCGGGTCCAATAAGTATTATGACAAAATTCAGTATAGTGGAGGCTCCATCTCCGTACAATGCTATCATCGGTAGGCACTGGGTTCACCAGTTGAAAGGAGTAACTTCAACGTATCATCAGTACTTGCGGTTTCCAACACCGCAAGGAGAAATTGAGATAAGAGGAGATCAAAATGAGGCAAAATTTTACATCATGGCAGAATTCCATATGAATGAAGAGCGGCAACAACATTAACAAAATAAGAAAAAAGAGCGAAAGATGAAGGCTAAAGAAGAAGCCTTCAACCGGTATATGATTAAGACTGCAGGAAGTAAAGCAACAAATGAAATAACTGAAGGAAGTACCATAATGGAAACCATGCCGAAGGTTGATGAAGGTAATCTTCCAGCATAGCAATCAAATGGGTCTCCCACACTCTTAGGATCTCCCAAACCCACCTTTACCCCAATAGAGGAGACCAAAAATGTTAACATTGGAACGGAAGAGTTTCCCGAATTGATAAAGATTGGAACGCTAATGGAGGCGGAAAAGGAGAAAAATTTGATCATATTACTTTAAGAATTTATGGACATATTTGCATGGAAAATGGAGGACATGCCAGGCATTGACTCAAACATTGTACAACATGAGTTACATATACACCCCGAAGCTACACCTTTTCGACAAGGCATACGAAAAGTTGCGCCCGAATATCATGTTTCAGTTGAAAAAGCTCATGGATGCGGGATTCATCCGAGAAGTGCGATATCCAACTTGGATTTCCAACATGGTGATTGTACCAAAAAAGAATGGCGGAGTTAGAATTTACATAGACTTCACCAACTTGAACAAAGCATGTCCGAAAGACAGTTATCCACTCCCCAGCATAGATCAGTTGGTGGACGTTGTTGAAGGTCATGAAGCATTATCTTTTACGGACGGACAATCGGGATATAACCAGATCGCTCTAGCTGAAGAAGATCAAGAGCAAAATGTATTCTTTACTCCTCGTAGTTTGTACTACTATACCAGAATGCCATTTTGGCTGAGAAATGCAGGAGCAACTTATCAACGGATCGTTGATGTAATTTTTAAACCATGGATAGGCCGCACACTTGAAGTTTATGTAGATGACATGCTGATAAAAAGTAAATTTTCAAAGGATCATTTACAGAATTTGAAAGAGATATTTGAAGCCTTGCGGAAATACAGAATGAAGGTCAATCCTGACAAGTGCATTTTTGGGGTCACTTCAGGAAGTTTCTAGGGTATTTAGTTACCAAAAAAGGAATTAAAGTTGATCCCGCAAAATTTTAGGCAATAGTAGATATGCCATCTCCAAAGAATGTTAAAGAAGTGCAGAAGCTAAATGGTTCCTTGGCCGCACTCAACAGATTTATCGCAAGATCCTCGAAGAGCTGCAAACCCTTTGTTGATATTCTGAAAAAGAAAAATAAATTTGAATGGAATGCGAAATGTGAGCAAGCTTTCCAAAATATCAAGGTCTATCTCGCAACATTATCTGCACTGCAAAAACCAAAGCCTGAAGAAGTTCTGGCCTTATATATTGCAGCAACTGAAGACGCAGTAAGTTCGGTGTTAGTCCGGACTAATGAGAAGATTGAAAAACCCGTGTATTATATCAATAAGACTTTGAAACCCGCAGAAAAAAATTATACAAAAATTGAACAATTAATCTTAGCACTAGTGTTTGCTACCCAAAAATTACGTACGTATTTTCTGACACATTATGTGGGGGTACCAAGCAAAACACCATTGAAATCAGTACTGAAGAATGCAGGAAAAGTCGGAAGGATAGCAAAATGGAAGGCAAATCTCGAACAATTCAACATATTATTCGAATTACAGACTGCACAGAAGTCGTAAATTTTGGCTGATTTCCTTGCAGATTTTCCATTGGACGATGATTTCAAATTAAAGGTTCGCCCGGATTTGAGAATAATAACCAACCATGTATCATTTTTCGTTTCATAATCTTTATCAATTTAGTTACTTATTATTTTATGATATCGAAATTAAAGGTTTGCCTGGATTTGAAGATGATGACCCTTAGGACATCCTAAACTCTGTAAATCCCCAAAGATGGGAAGTATTTGTTGATGGAGCCAGAAATAAAGAAGGTGTGGGAATTGGAATTGTAGTTACAACCCCTACAGGGGATATAATGGTACATTCATTTCGACTAGAGTTCGATGAACATACAAATAATATAGTAGAGTATGAGGCTGTGGTTCACGCCCTTAATCTCATCATTGAGTTGGGGATAAGCGATGTCCGACTCACAAGTGATTCACAATTAATAATTCGACATGTTGAATTAAAATATCAAGCGCTTGATGAAAACTTGATAGAATATAAAAATCTTGTGCAAAGACTGGCGCTTCAGTTTCCAAATATTACTTTTCGGCATCTATCTAGAGATAAGAATCGACATGCTGATGCGTTAGCATTTATTTCTTCAATGGTAAAGGATCGAAATACATCAGCGGTAAAAATTGGGCGTATCTATGAACCATCAATCAAGTTGTGGGCAGTTGAAAATATGGAAAAACAAATTGGGGAAGATATTAAAAAATGTAGCTATCCAAAGTGATGTAAATTTCCCACAAAGAATAGAAAATGACCTAAGTGGAGAAGATTGGAGAGTTTCAGTACAACAATATCTGCAAGATGGAATACTACCCACAAATTCTAAAGAAGCAAGGAAGGTGCAATCAAAATCTGTAAATTATCAGTTGCGGGATATAATTATTTACCGAAAGTCCTTTTTGGGACCGTTACTCCGATGTTTATCACAAAATGAAGGGTTGCGAATTCTCAAGGATATACATTATGGATATGCGGGAAATCATAGTAGAATACGATCACTGGTATTAAAGAAAAAACGCAGGGATATTATTGGCCATTTATGCATAAGGATGCAGAAAACATGGTAAAAAGGTGTGAACAATGCCAGCGCTATGCAAAAAAAAAAGCTCCCGCAACAGAACTTAATTCGGTGCTCAGCCCTTGGCCATTTGTAAAATAGGGGATAGACATTGTTGGGCCGTTGGTGGAAGGAACTAAAAAGAGAAAATATTTGATTGTAGCCAGAGATTATTTCACTAAATGGGTTGAGGCCAAAGCTCTTGCACAAATCAAGGATACTGATGTATTTAAATTCTTATTCGAAAATATAATCTGTAGATTCGGAATTCCGGTAGCCATAGTCTCTGATAATGGACAACAATTACAAGGAAAAAATATAGATATGCTTTTCGAAACATTCAATATACAAAAAAATAAGTCAACCCCACTCTATCCGCAAAGTAATGGACAAGCCGAAGCAACAAATAAGACAATTGACGTGAATCTTAAGAAAACTCTTGATGGTCACCATAACGATGGTGTGAGCAGATCCATAATACATTATGGGCATAGCGTACCACAAGAAGGGAATCCACTGGTGAATCACCATTTCTTCTTACTTACGGAACAGAAGCAGTTATTCCAACAGAAGTCATTCTACCCACTACAAGAACAGAAGCATGAGAGAAAAATTTAATTTCAGATTTAATGTTGGGAAAGTTGGATGACCTAGAAGAAAGAAGAGAAGTTACACTACAAAAAATGGAGAATTATCAAAGGAGATTGGCAAGAGAATACAGTAAAAAAGTAAAGATGCAGAATTTTGTGGAAGGACAGTATGTTCTGCGGCAAATCCCGGAATACCAAAGAGACAAAGCAGTGGGAAAATTTGCACCGACGTGGGGAGGACCTTATATTATACAAGGTATTGCAGGACAAGGATCGTACCACTTGCGAAATATGGATGGAGGAATTTTACAACATCCTTGGAACGCCCAATATCTCAAACCATACTATCCTTGATCCATAATGCAATTGTGCAAAAGTATGCCTTTGTAATATGTAAAGCACATTAAATGCAATATTCCTAAAATATCCAAATAAATACCTATGACTACAAGATTTTTTGCAACAGAGATGTCTAACATTATATTGACTTTTATATCAGGTACTTTCCACTTCAGGAAGGGCTCGCGGTTAGAAATACAATTACGCGACAATTTAATTTCACGTTAGGTAAAGCTACAAATGTAACCTCTCTTAGAAAGTCCATATGATTGTCTATGAGTGTATGACTATTGGGTCTTTCGCCGACATGGGTGCCTAATGTGATTTTATTTGTTGTATCTTTCTCCATTTTAGGAGACTTTTCAGGACCGCATCTTAACTTCCTCCTGGCCCGAGTGAAGTTAGACATGTGTTACACCCACAATATAACTCAAGGTACAAAATTTCCTTGCAGTTAAATAAATTGCACTCATACAATAAATTAACAATCAACGTATATTCAAAATCTGTTTTACAGGAATAAAGTTATAAGGAGAGATAAAAAAGCAACTACAACAAAGAGATGAAGAAGAAGGAAACAACAAGAAAAGAAAGCTAAGGAGTGGGAAGAACGTCTTTAAAAGGAGGATTATTGGGAACATCTTTGCGCTTGTAAATTTTTGTAAATCCATCGGCTTGTACTTGGTCAAGAGTGTTATTGACCGCTTTTGCAATTTTAGCTTTAGCTTCGACTCTTAACCACTTAATATAAGATTTTACATTTTTAATCTCCACTTTGAATTGATTTACTTCAGTTTCACATGTATAGATTCTTTTTTTTTAAAGTTTGTTTTCCCCCTCTCAGCAACTAAATCCCGAATAAGGCTCTCATTCTTCGTAGCCTCATGATTTAGAGTCTCTTCATCACTCTTAGCATTAGAAGATACAAGCTCAAGTTGAGCTTGCGCTTCGTTGGCTTTTGTGGAGGAAAGCTCAAGCTGAGTTTGTGCTTCATTAACTTTGGCGGAAGACAACTTAAGTTGCTTGCTGAGTTCTTCTATCCTAGTAATTGCGGCACCAAGATCTTCCTCAGCTTTAGCAACTCTTGCTGTTGCGTCCTTAAATTTTCCTTCAAAAACTGAAATTAAAATAACGGATTAATCGATGCGGGAATAATATTGAATTTTAAGCTTACGATCAAATAGGATACCTCTAGCGAGGGATTCAAACTCTACAAGTTCACGACCCATTGTATCTTTCGTAATATCAAAGAAATCATATTCTCCCGAAAGCTCGATGTAATCGGCTTTGAGTTGTTCGAGATGCTGTTGACATTGAGTTAACTCTATTTTATTGTCCTGCAGACGATTTAACTTAGATGTGCATCTTTCCATTTCTTTGTGCAGCCGGAGAATATCACTCTCCCGATGAAGAACAAAATCAGATAAATTTAGAATCGTAGCTTGAGCATCCAAAAGGGCTTTTCCCTTAGCATAAGCCTCCGCAGAAGAATTGTCTCTATCCTCAATGAGCTGAGCGATATACGAAGAAAGTTGAGAATGATGATACGATCCAGAATGGGAAAATCCCGCAAGGATATTCCGCCGTTCCACAAAAGCTTACGGTTCTCTTCTTCCAATCTTTAGGATATTGCCGGTGCTTCGGAGACGCAACCTTTAGTCCACAGCAAAATGGCATCAAATTCTACTTTCTTGCGAACTTTTTCCACGAATAAAAGCCGATGTTATGATTCCAGTTGATTATACTTCCGAATAACTGAATCATGACTATCTACAAGATCATTGAATTTTTTCTTGACCTCCACATTCTCATTATTAACTTTTACAACATGATCTCTCAACTGTGTAATCCTATGTTGCATCCTAGACACAAGTTCTGAATCCCCGCTGATCCCATGAAGTAGTTCAGTAAACAAGAGAAATAAAATAAGAGAAAAAATAATTGCGAGAAAGAATAAAACCTTGGTTCTGAAGATTAAGCATTTGTTGGCGGAGCGCATCATTCTCCCGTTTCAAATCTAAAGCGTCATTTTATACGACCCTAAATCGGGACTCCATCATGGTGGACCGCGCTTTGTAGAATTGATATGCAGTATGTGCCGCACTCTGACCTTGTCTAAGCAGCATAATTAAGGTTATGATCAAAATAAAAATAATAAAAGGAAATCAAAAGGAAGAAAAGCAATTAAAATACCTATAAAAGAGCTTGTTGCGGGAAAGAATACACCTGTCCGTCCGCAAGTGAGAGAGTTTTCGCAAGAGAAGAAGGTTCAGCGATGCGGAATAAGGGATCGACGGCTTCACCTTGATCTTTCAACCATGTGTCTCTAACTGCTTCATATGGAGCAGCCTCCATGGATTTACGCAACCGAGAGACCGAAGAAATATCCGACTTCACCGAAAGAGAGTTACAAGGAATAGACAAAAGGTTCTTTGACATGAACCATCGAAAAGCTTCCTCTTCTTTATCCAGGAGGTTGGAGATCTCGCCAATTTCCCTTTCTCTGCTCGTATGCGGTAACTCCCAATTTGGCTAAACTGAATTAGCAGCATCCATGCCTGAAGTATTAACATTGGCAGGGCCAACTCCAGCCATAGTATCTGAAGACACATTACTTGTCGAAGTAGTAATGGCCGACTCATTTACCTCCACAATATGAGTTTGAGGGATCACCTCTGCTGCAGTAATTATGGGATCTTCTTGAAGGTTCTGATCCCCTTCATCAGCCGAGTCATCTTCATCGGAAGCGGCTTCAAGTGGCTCATCACCAGGAAGAGGCGAGAAATGAAGGTAAAAAGAAGGATCCGGAGCGATAGTTTGCTGCGAAACATTCTCGACAGCATGAGAAATCTCTTCCGCCGCACCAGCTGGATTCGTAGATTCCGAGTTCGTTAATTGAAGAAGACCATGACGATCATCTTCTTGTCTTTCCGTGGCAGAGCTTCCTTCACCCTTTGAGCGTGGAATATGAACAGTAGAATCATGACTTTCACCCTCTTCTCTATCTGTAGAAGCACGGGGCGCACCCATTGCTTTTTTCCGACCCTATAGATGCACCACAATAATTCATTAGATGAAATTCTAAAACGATATAAGAAGTCGTCATATTAAAGTAATACCTTTTCGGCAAGGGGTGCGGCCTTGCATTTTACCCTAATCATCTTGTGTGCCATCGTCAACCAACGGAACAGTCTCTGGATCAACTTGTGGCTATAAAATGAAGAGAAAAATTAAATCAGTCAATGGAAACTCTAATCATTAAGCAATATATAAAGCACAAAAGATATAAGGAAAATCTACGTACCTCAACGACAAGTGGGAACTTAAAATCAATAAAATTTAATCGCCAAGGCAAATAACCATTGAAGCGAGTAAGAAGATTGTAAGCTACATGATTCGGAGCAGACCCTAAAACCATGAACCCTCAATAACAAGTGGAGTGCGATACCATTTGTAGTCGTGATCTTCCCGAATCCTTTCCTTGAGAGGACGCGTTGTCCCCGGAATATACTTCAGTTTTGCGTTGTCAATTTCCGGTAACAGACAGAACCCCTATCTACTTTTGCGGTTCGGGCCAACACTCCATCTTTTGAAATTCTTTGCGGCAACATTGTCCGCATAAGTAACATGAAAATTTTCCACCGTATAGTATTTACGTTCCACAAGGTTTGGAACATAACAGGTGAAGTTGGTTCTTCCTTGACTGCGCATGCTACATTCATCAAGAACTCGCCACCAATTTCCATTGTACTGTGTGATGGATCGAACTAAACTATAATGGGATTGATTGCGGTTGTCAAGAACTTCGAATTGAAAAGGATTTTCGCTGTCATATAAAGAAAGCTGAAGACCCGCATCTAAAGCTCCTGTAGGAATTAATAGTCTGTTGTTGGAATAGTCAAAACCTTCCATCATCTCCAGAGTAATTTCATCTTCGACACAGTCATAAAATGAGACTTTGAATCGATGGAGACCACGAACCTTTTTGAATTCCTCGAGATTTATGTGTTTGAAGCTGCAGTTGTCATGAGCAGGTTTGTCCCGAGGAGCAGGATTGTTGACCGGAACACGGGCATTCGAAGGCCGTAAAGGTTCTGAAGGATGAGTCCTTGATACATGATAACGGGATGGTCTCCTAAGTAACGATTGATCATCCTGATGAGAAGCATCACCAGTAAATTTGCCTTTACCTTTTCCGGCCATGATAGATTTTTATCTACACAGGAAAACAAGAAAAAATAAGCTTACTAAAGATCAAAAAGCAAGAGCAGAGTAGAAAAGTTACAAAACAAAAGAATAATAAAATCATCATGATTCTCTAATTAGGAGAAATCAACGATCATGTCAAAATAACCAATCATTAAAAGAAAAATCAACGACTTTTCAGTCATTGTTCATTTCAATAAGCAATAAACAGTCAAAAGTATCATCATCAGCAGCACTATTTAACTCAAAAGAATCTACGTACAGGGGATAATAATCAAGCAAACGCAGAAAAGAAAAGGCAAAAGAATTACTTACAGAGGAGTAAAAGAATCTAAGATGAATACTTTGATAATGGGAAAAACTGGATCCCGATGAAAAAATCTCAAAATTATAGAAGTTTAAAAGGATTAAAAGATGTTGAAGAATCTTAGAAAAGCTTAAAGGAATGAAAAATGCTGCAACTTTAAGAAGGAGAAGACAAAAGGTGTAAAGAATGGAATGAAGAAAATAACTGGTAATAAATAAGAGAAAGCTGAAACCGTCGAACTGTCGAAAACTGAAAAAGAAATAAAGTTCAGAGATTTGATTTCCTCGAAAAACGCCAACTGACAAAAACGTGCAAAAGAAAGTTACTGCTAGCGAAAAAGCAGAAAAAGGTGTAACGTGGGAAAAAGAGTTATTCTAGGCGTGGAAAAAGGTGTAACGTGGGAGAAAGAGTTATTGCAGGCGTGGAAAATGGAAAGGTAATTATTATTTTTAATTTTTTCAAATTTTTTAACAACTGTCAATTCAAAAAAAAAAAAAGGAAATAGGGGGCAAATTGTGAGAGAATAAAATCTGAAGTACACGTGGGTAAAAACTATTGGAGAAGTAACGAGCTATGATGAGACGAGAAACACTGGAACAAAGTCTTTTGAAAGCGTCGAACTGACATCTGCAAAATCTTTAAAGATTGATCGTGACATCATTAGTGCATGACCAACACGTGGGTTGCGGAAAAAGAAGGCACACTGCACAAAACAGATAGCCTTGCTACCTGACTAACACGTAAGTAGCGGGAAAGTAAAGTGTACTGACCAAGACAGACAACTTTAATTGCTCGACTGACAACAGGTTGCGAGAAATCCTGACACAATAAAGAGTAATAATGAGTATCGATGCATGACTGACACGTATCGACTCTACAAGCATCGGAAGCAAAGAATTAAAGCATGACGAATCAATTTAAATAAGCTACGTGTCAAACATGTCATGATTCAAATAAGATCACAACAGTCATTCCAATCCAAAACAAGCTACAAGACCGCAGAAGAGGTGCAGGGTAATCCTTAAAGAAACTATGGGAAACAGGCAATACGCAGGCTAAGACTTGTGGAAGGAACGATCAGGCCTTACGGGAATGACGAATAAGCCTTGCGGAACTACATATCGCACAAAGAATGGATAAGAATAAATAGGTGGAAAGTAGATTGGTGGGCTCCATCAATTTAGCTATAAATACCAAGCTCATTAGCATGAGAAGGGGTTGAAAATTTGAAGGAGAAATTAGACTGAAGACATTAAGGTAATAGCAAAGAGCTTAGGTATGAAATTTAGGTAATTGTTTAGTGCATTTGATTCATGAGGAACATGATTATGTTTTATATGAAGTCATCTTATTGGTATAGATTATCTCTCTTTTATTTTCTTCTGTATAGATATAAGAATGACTATATTAATGGATCCAATTATTTTACTTTTGGATGTAAATAGTTTTACCGATTGAATCACTTAAATTCTTGTGTCTTTTTCTTTTGATTGTTTTTTCACTCTCAAAATGTTATGGTGAGACGATTTATGATAAGATAATGTACTTTATCAAATCTCATATATTTTCTGTTGTGATCCCAAAGATGCTAAATTTTTGGTAATCACATCTATTGATGTAAACTTAGAACAAATTCAATGTATTATTACTGCTGTTGAAATTTTATTATTGAATTCATTTGATAGTTATGTGTTGCAGTATGTAGTTGAGTTACAGAGAAGTTTAACTTCACCAGGAGTTGGTGAAGTTTGGCAAAATGAGGGTCCTATTTATGGTGACTGTTTAAGCCAAAAATTCCTTTTGCTAAACAACCAATCAAACTCTTGGATACAAGTTAAATAAATGTAAACGAATAACAAAGAAACATCCTTTTAAGTAATAAAGAATCATCTTTTTCATAAATTGTTTAAGCTCAATACAATAGAGCATCTAGGTTTTGCAATTTCTGGGTTTATAATCTTTACACTTTTCCATTCAATACAGAAATTCAAACATTATACAATTACTTCTCATAGGTTTGTACCTAAAAATTTCTTCTCTTCCCTTTCTCAGGTTTTCCTTTTTATTTTTTCCGTCCCTCTATTTGTTGTTTGATCTTTTCTATTTATAGATCTATTTTTCTGATCGCTCTTTATACCACGTGTCGTTTTCTTCAGCTTAGTCATCGATTCTGGATCAATTCTTCTCTGGGTCGATCCATCTTGTTTCGATGTATCTATCGTCCTTGTACTTTATCTTTATTTGGTGCGATCGTATAGATGACAGATCGTTCTTAACAGCTTCTTGGTTCGATACTTTATATGTCCGACACGTGTTTCCTTATCTCTTAAGACTTCTGTGGCCTCGATCATAGAGTAATTATTATAATCTGCTTTCTCGATCATTAAGATAATATAATAATAATTACCTTTTACTTTCTCGATCTTTAAAAGAATAGAGTAATTATTATCTTTTACTTTCTCGATCATAAAATAATATAGTATTAATAACTTTTTGCTTTCCCGAACAGCTATCAATTAATGCTGTTTGTTTTATTCGTTGGTGTTCAGCTTTCTCGATCTTATGTGTCATTCATGCAGCTCTTCGCTCAGGAAACGTCTCATGTCTTTTCGATATTCGATATCTTTGATAGTGATCCTGTGTTTCTCACCTTTTTTAATCTAGATGCTTCTTAACTTGATCCTCTTCCACGTGTCGTGCTTCTTTAATTTACTAACAGTGACCAGTCTATGATCGGATACAGTTCAACTGGTGGTGGACTATCAGTTTCTGCTCCTGTTTCTCCTGTTTCTTCACCTCCTGATAACCGGAAGCTTGAGAAGAGCTTGAGTATTGCCAGGAGTAGGCATGAGAGCATGAAGAGTTCGGAAAGCACTTCTGAGAACATAGAAGAGCTGGAGATGTTGTTGGAAGCATATTTTGTTGTCGTTGATAGTATCCTCAACAAGTTAACATCGCTGAAGGAGTAAATTGATGACACTGAAGACTTCATCAACATTCAACTGGTTTGTCTTTTCTTCCACTCTTATAGATTATAATAATTCAAGAGCTCAGTCATGGCATTATGGAAGCATGTCATTTAGGTTGCCAAATGTGCGCATGTTAAGAACAACTGCATTTATATTCACCTTCTAGTAAGATCTAAGATTTGTGTACAAAACTTAACGCCCATGTCCGTTAGGTAGGCAGGGAGGTCCTTTCCAGTACTCTGGTCATGGTTGAGTGTCTCAAAGTGCTGGCTAGTGCTTATACTGAGCCTGTATGTGCAGCACAGAAATGTACACAACGTTGTTGGCCTAGATCCCACAACCTGTCGCCTTCATAATCCTCAAACATGGTATGCCTTCATTTATTACTAATGCATACAAGCTCTCTGTGTGCTCCTTTGTAGCAAGAAAAAACATATTTTAGGATGACTAGTTTCATTTGCAGAATAGTTATTCTTGGACAGACAAACATAGTATCCAATGAGCTAGCTAGTTTGAACAATTCTCAACTGCTACTGAATTAAAGTGGATACTCTAGTCTATGAGTTTATTAATGGGTTGTATCACTCCAATTGATTTTATTGTGTAGTCCTTCATTTATAAATGTTAACTGCGTATAAACTGGTGCCATTTGATTTGTTAGAATGGTTTTTGATTGCTCAAGATAATGGTGAAATGCAAATCGGTGATCCGCGTCGGTGTAGAAAATTAGACCATATAAAAATGCTTTGTAGTTAAGGTATATACCTATCCATCTATGTAATTTAAAGTACAACTTTGAATTAATTGATTTGCAGAAGTGCTTGTATGGAGGTTAATTTAGCTAGTATTAATGGTGTTTGAAAAATGGTTAATAGCTTGCTGGAATGAGTGTGTATCCTTTAAGCACCATGAAGGGTCACTGTTCTTTGTGGTTACTATCTCAAATGTACGTATAGAAAACGCACATGGCTATATCTATTGCGACTTCAATTCTAGATGTAAATGTTGTATCAGCACCTTTCGTTGATCTACTTGGTTATCTCAAAGGGTTGATTCCAATCTCTTAATTTCCCATATGGGTGGTTGTTGGGAATCATTGTGTTGTACATTGTAATGTTGAGACCGAATGAAAATGGTCTCTCACTCCATATCATATTAGTGCAGTATACAGACTCCTAAAGCATGATTATGTGTGCTACTATCACATACAGGAAATTGGTGAATTTTACTGTATTTCGTATTTAGTGTTATACGTAGATAATGTATTTCGTTTGTTAATTATATTTTTGGAATGTGTTAATGCCTTATAACATGCAGGTCAAACAAGCTACAGTCTTACAAGAGTTAATATATTATTGTACATGCTACGCAAGTCATACTATCCATCGTAAGAAATGATTGTTACTTAAATTGTAGTTCGTATTTTTTAGTAGAGATAGTTACTATTATTGAAGGTAATTCATATTATCTAAGAGATTATTACTGTCACGACAGATAGTTCATATAATCTACGTAAGAGACGAACTACGGTCGTGCTTGATCCCTTCGAGCTACGGAGAGGGTATGTAAGCAGCCGCTATGCGGTTCAGCACAACTGCTTAAGGTTGCTCATATCGTCGGGAAAGGGTTGGTTGCTGCTTGGAAGTTCATACCATCCATTTGCAGATGATTGTAACCTTGGCAGTAAGAGGTAGTTGCAGTATTGGCTGTTCATACTACATTGAAAGATGATTGCAACTTCTTGGAGGTTGTTCATATCATCTAATGAGAAATGAAGGATGATTGTTGGATGCCAATTCATATCACCAAATGAGACTTGGAGATGGTTGTTGCCATTTAGAGGCAATTCATATAATCTGAGAAGGGATGGTTATTGCCTATAGTGGCAGTTCATACCATCCATCTAGAAATGATTACTAACTCTTTTTAGTAGTTCATAATAGTCGGTTGAGCTTGACAGAATGTTGTGAGTTTGCCTGGCCAAGAGTGGCATCCCATTATTATGGCTACCCACGGAAGACCGTCTGGGACGGTGGCTGGCATCCGACTGCCCTGACATTAGAGATTAGTCCTCACAGTTGAGTAATAAAAACATTTGATGCCATTGATGATCCTAAGCTAATGTGAGTTTGTCAGACCTTTAAAGGCATCCCATTATTATGGAAACCTGCGGAAGACCGTCCGGGACGGTGGCTGATACCCGACTATCCTGGCATTAGAGTTTGGTCCTCACAGTAAAATGATGGAGCTTTGACAGATTCGATGACCCTCGATGTCAGTATTGTGCTTGAATGCTTATAAAGCAGTTCAAATGAACAGTTGCTTTGAAAGATAAAATATTTAGTGAAGCTGGTAACCGAATTGATAATTTGATAAACATTTGCTTGATAAAAATCGAATTGGTCCAAAAAATTTAAAGGTTCGGTTTCTCGAGTGGCGTATCGGAAAGTTGGAGCTGGCCTAATTGATCGAAACCCGACCCATTGGAAGCAAAAAATTTATGGTCCGTCACACTAGTACTCCCTATGATAACCCAAATCCTTCTCTAGAAGAATCACATGAGCAAAATTCTAGTTCTTAATCTTGAAGGGATGCCCTAAAGAAGATGCAATCTAGTACTCCCTATGATAACCCAAATCTCTCTCTAGAAGAATCACACAAGCAGTTGCGATCTAGTACTCCTTATGACCCAATAGTTTCTCTAGAAAATTCCATCAAGGAGTTGACTGAGGATACAAGAAGAATCATAAAAGAGTTGAAATATACAGGAAGAGTGATCAAGAAATTGTCACTCCAATTGTGCTTCATGATGATAGTGTTAATTCTGGTTCAAATCCAAAAATTTATAATGATTATTCACTTATTCAAAAGGAAGAGGATTTAACTAGAGATACCACTGTTTTAGACGATGCAAAACTTTCTTGTTTTGAAGCAGATAATGGTTTAGAGGAACGGGTGTATCCTGAGAATACTGTTTTAGAGTCCAGCGATTTGGAAACAATAGTCTTAGGTAACAAAGATAGACTTGAAGAGATTTTAAATATGAGTCAGGATGCACCACCTGATTATAACCTAGAAGAAGCAATTGACCATTTTCGGGAATCTGAAGATCTAGAAATTAGGGAAATTATGATTAGTCTATCTAAAGACACTGAAAACTCTAAGTTTGGGGGTGACTGTCATTCTCCTTGTGCTTTACCTTTAACTCTTAGAAAGGTCCCTAACTTGGGACTTGACAAATGCACCTCTACCATTTTACAAGATCATCTTCAAACCATATTTCCTAAGACTGTTGATGTCCAACAATAATCTCTGTTGTTAGAAACCCATATTATGGTCGATGTGGTTTACCTAGGTGATAATACCAAGATTGACTTTTTTTTCCCACCAAAATATTTTCTTCCATATGTGGAACGTATGAATTTCAAATGTGTCAGTTATTACGTTTTGAGACTAAGCCTAATTACTTTAGGAAATTATGATCGACACATTTGTTTAAGAATGACCACCTTCATAATAGTCAATTGTGTGAGTCAAATCTGATTGACTTTGAGTATCCACAATTATTTAGGTTATTATTATATGCTTCTAAGTTCTTAGTTGAGTTATTCCAGACTTTACAAGCTGATCCTGTTGATCCTGCCTACGGGGAAATGCAGCCCATGAAAATATTTTATCTAGACCTTTTTATAGAGCATGAACCTGAACCACAACTATATGTAGTTATCTTAAACAAAAAACTAGATAAGGGTGTGCTCGGTTTGTCCATTTTCTTGGCTTTTGCAGTTTCCTTTTATTTATGATGGCATTATTTGATTCAGATGATCCACAGTTGTTCCGACTATTGCTATATGATTTTATGAGGTGACTAATTCTTTCAAAGTCTGGCTGAAGACTTTAAACTTAGCACTTATTGGGAGGTAACCCATGCTCATGCGACACAGTAATATCTTTCCTTAACTCCATTCATTTTCTTGGTAACAATTTCTCCTTGTTCATGCTTTTAATCATTCATTTTTAAAAACATTGAGGACACTGTTTGCTTTAAGTTTGGGGTAAGGGAAAAACTTTTAATGAAATATGAAACTCCAAAGTCTAGAAACTTGTGAACAATTCAGGATGACACTAACCATTCTAGGTAGATGGAAACTGAGCTATTTTTCTATAGAAATTGGAGTGCCCAGCTAAATGGTCTATTCATAAAAGGACAGAGTTCAGGTGTTAGAAATAACATGATAGTTGTCACCATATCTCGGAGTCTATCTCGACCATATCACCTTCAGTTTTTATTTTTGCAATTTTTTTGTTTCTCTAAGTGAATTGGTGGGGCGCCAGTATCGAATTGTTATCACCGCCAGGATGGAGTAGAGTGTTTGAGATTATTTAGACTATATTAAAAGAAAATTGATTATTGACACTTTGATAGCAATATGTGTGTGCTTTCCCTGTCTCCGTCGCCTAAGCATGCATGGAACACAGGATCCATGAGAAATATCATGTAAGATGCTGATAAGGATCATGCGCTTGGATTCAGTTTGATCCAATCATATTGTCAGTACATTTATAATTGTTTTATTTTCAATAAATCGATTGCTGGGACCCTTGTATATACCAGTTGAATCGATATTAGTATTACGATTAAGACCATGTATCTCAATCCATTAGGATTCATCCTGGCACTAACCTTTAGACAGATATGGGAAACACCGTTCACCTTAGTCAACACGCGCAAACTTCATTTTATCTATATCCATCTTCTAAATCCTTTCATGTGATTAAACTTTGATAGATTCTGAGTATCGTGGTTGAACAACTATCTAAGTGGAGTTTTGTTTTCTTATATATGAATTTTAGTATGCTTGACTAAAAACTCGTGTACAACAATTGGACTAATATAGGGTAATGACTCCCATAGTCGAAGAATTTAGTATGCCAACTAAATAGCTTTTTTAGTGTTTATCCTCAATCGTTCACGAGTAGCTACAATTTGGATTAAAGGTTTTGTGGGTATACTTCTTGTAAACCCTCACGAGACAAAACTCGTCCACTAGGGACACCTAGGGGTTTAAAGGCTTTTTACATATGCTAAATGTAGTCGCCATTCCTGCGAAAGTGAGTTAGGATTTTATTTTATTTCTAGATTAGATTTGCTCGAGGACTAGCAAATAGTAAGTTTGGGGGTATTTGATAGACACA
The DNA here is from genome assembly GCA_023531435.1 of Papaver californicum. Taxonomy (NCBI): domain Eukaryota; kingdom Viridiplantae; phylum Streptophyta; class Magnoliopsida; order Ranunculales; family Papaveraceae; genus Papaver; species Papaver californicum. The sequence continues at coordinate 442,731 of JAJJMC010023415.1, forward strand.
TTTTTGTGTCTAAATTGTGTTCGATTATCTATTTTGATAGTGTTCATTTTGTACTTATTATGAGTTTTTATCTCTTTTTAGGTATTTTGAGAAATAAATATTTGTGGAAAAAACTGCTCAAAAGGTGGTAAAGGCATCCAAAAAAATTACTAAAGGCACACATGACAAATTGATAAAGGCACCCTCCAGTTGGATTACGGGACCCCTTCTTTATGATTTAAAAACTGAAAATGGCGGGAAATGTTCTTCACGCGAGAGAAAGCTTCTGTATTAGTTGGAAATCGAAGTTTATGGGATAAAAACGTGTTCTTGGTATCTCAAACTGAAGAAACAAACAAAAATAAGATTAAACATGTCAAACAGAGTGATTCATACCGTGAAAATTGCTGGCAAAACCGATTCATAGTCGGAAAAGGGAGTTTGTCCCTGAATCAAATTAACAAGTAACTGGAGTTGGTTTGGGATGAATATTTGCATCCTTATCGATTAAGGATAGTGTATAAGGGTTCCCCAAGCATATAAATATCAAGAGGATCGAAGAAAAATCAAGCCAGAGACGTGGACAAAATTTTAGGAAGAAAAGAAAATTTCTGCTGGTGAAGAAGAGACGAAAAACATAAGGCTCCAGAAAACTGTCGCTGAACCCATTGCTTATTCCTTCAAATTTTACTAGATTTGAAGTAAACAGGGTCATTCAAACAAACAAAAACCCAAAAAACCGCAAACACTAGAATACTATTTTTGAGGGTTCAGGAATATTTACGGTTGGGTTCTGATTCAAAAACCAACCGTAACTTTAGGAAATATGGTTCTGGCTGTTTTACGGTTAGGTATGGACTTGTGGACCCAACCCTAAATAATCAATTGTTTTGTTTTTTGAGTTGATTTCTCCTTTGCTTGGTTTCCAACTTGAAATTTTTGTAAATAAAACATGAAATTTAGCTAGACAAATTTAAGATATAAACTTTCTCATACATTCTAACTAAATTGAGATATGAATATTGTCGCAAGAAGTTATAATCCACCCACACAAAAAAACCTAAGTTTGACGCAATTTTTATAATCAACGTAGAGTTAGGGAGAAGGAGGAGGGGTATGTCGATCACCATGACGAACTCTTTTTTTGCTCGTGCTACAACGAGTACGAGGACCAGCACGACCGCCACGAATACGAGCACCAACACGACCGCTACGAGTACGAGCACCACCTTGCACATCCTCGACTTTATTATGTGTGTCTTCATCACTAGGTTGCGGCTCTCTTCGGCTAGTAGTCGCATTTCTTGTATCGGCTCTACTCCTCTTTAAGCTTCGTACCGTCTTATCTTCGTTTGATTCATGAAGCTTCCTCATTTTGTGTTGCAGGTTCTTTTGTTGCTCAACCGTCATCACATCACCTATATTTATGCATGGAGTCATAGACTCTGCCGATGCAAGTGCTTTCTTTTTGAAGTTATTTTTCTATTCACATATGAAAATAAATGTTGGTTGAGTCTTCAGTATTAAATCTTAAAAACATTAATAACATAAGTAATTTACGTACCAAATTGAAATATGCCTTTTTCCAAACATCAATGAGACCATCTTCTGTGTTGTTTCCTTGACCCCTTTGAAGTATTCTCATAGATTCTGGATCAATATTAATCACATTTGGATGACCAAAATGGCGATACCAATCCAAGTAATCTTCTACGACCTATTTTGTGCCCGGAGATGGATTTACCTCCTCTCTTAGGATTTATTCCGGTTTATGGCGATTGTTCCAAAACGCGACCGAAGGCGTTGGGATGTAGTTGAGCATGATGCTTGGGATTTCGATCATGGATCCATTCACACACAATTTAAACGTTTCGATTGTTACCTTGGTTTGGACATAGCCATATTGGCGGAGAGTTGGACGAGGGTTGCACATCACGAACCCAAACGGATGGTACAAAAGCCCATTGTAGCCTGACACGTCCAATAATTGACGTAAATCTTCTACTACTATGTCAATCTTCACATAAGGATCAAACACCACATCTTCTACGGTGAAAGCATCAATTTCACTTTTTTTCTTTGCTATCTGTACTTCTTGACGCTTTGACTGAGTACCGGTGAATCTGAATTTCTTGTCCAGTAAAATCACCACTCCACTCCGTCTTAGGAGTCAGGCTCGGAAAGTGATCATAGACCAATGCCTATGAAGATAATAAATATTAATATAAGATAATGCGTAAAAAATAATTGAATTTAAACATTGAAATTCCAACAATAAATTACCTGAAGAAGACCAGTATTCCCAGCAATCTCAGTACCTCTAACCCTCAAAGATTTTCTAAGGTTGGAAAGTAGGTAAGCGAGGGTGGCAGTTCCCCATGAATACTCATGCGTCTTTTGGAGATCCTTCAACCACTGTAGAAAGTGAGCGTTGACCCTATTTCCTAAGTTGTCAGCGAAGAAGATGATACCAATCATATATAGCAGATACACCCTGGTTGTACGCATAGCTCTAGTTTCATCTATGACGACCCCATCCTTTTCCAATTGCAGGGTTTCTCCAAACTTCTCCCTCAGACTACGCAACAAGATCTTCTTGGTCATACCTAAACCTTTCTTCGTTGCTTCACCCGGTTTATCTCAAGCAGCCAATTTAAACTCTAACTCGGTTTCTGTCTTCTCCCATCCAAGTGTGTCTTTAACAAGGACACAGAGATCACTCTAAGACATGTTGTTGTAAAAATCTCCATACACGGCTTTTCCTTCAACTTGTAAGTCAATAATTGACTTGACATCATCCGGCGTTATTGTCATCTCGCCGAACGGGAGATGAAACGTACCGGTTCTAGGCCAATAAAGTTCCCTGAAGGATGTGCAGGTAACACTGTCATATTACAACATAGAATTGGTAATTCCGGGAGCTAACCATGTACCATTTATGAGAACATGGACGACTTTACATTCTTCAGCTAACGACCAATGTTGAGCCCTTTGACGAAGAATTTCTTCACCACCTGTGTATGATCCTACAAAGAATAAAAACAATCTTTTTTAATCAAAATCGTACCAACAAGTTATCACTTGAAGTTAAACAAACAGAAATTTAACAAAACAAGAGAATTTTTTAGATTAATACCCTAGTCTCAGCAACTTTTGCAGCCCATGAATGCGGAAAACCAAAAAATATTGCAGACCTGTCTGGAGCCTCACACCAAATTCTTCCATTCTTCTTCTTAGGCAACAACACGTCTTTGCCTTTGGGAATATGCTTGCCTTTCGATTCTGGATGCTTCCTTGGCTTTTTTTCCTTCACTTGAGGTTGAGTAGAAGCAACAACAATTTCTTTACCTTTGCCTTGATCGACAAATTGTTATCCATCCGTCTCTTGTTCATCACATTGTTCCTCTTGTGGTGGTTCTCTAATCACAAGCGCACCTCCACTCAACACAGGTAGATCTTCGAAGTCTTGGAAAACATTATCTTCATCTTGAGGTAGTACTTCTTGAGTAGAGCTACCACCCCCTACCTCAAAATTCTTCTTATCGTTCTTTCTCAAACCTCTATTATCTACCCCTAAATGAACTCCGTGGCGAGGGGTTGGATTGTGATCAATTGGTGTTAAATTATTACTCCTCTTGTTCTTGAGTTTTGCTTTATCCTTATTCCTACAACATACAATCAATATAAGTTAGATAATTTACAAACAATTCAACACAAGCTATCAATCAAAAATTTGAAAATTCAGAACTCTTTACGGTTGGGTTACACATATCGAATCAACCGTAAAGAATCAACAAAAACAAGTTCAACTACACAGGAGAATTTACGGTTGGGAATTGACAATCCGACCCAACCGTAAATAATCATCAAGAAAAAAATTGAACTAACCAGGAGAATTTACGGTTGTGAATTGAAAATCGAACCCAACCGTAAATAATCTTCAAAACAAAAAATTTGAACTATCCAGGATAATTTACGGTTGACAATTAAAATCGAACCCAACAGTAAGTACAAATTGTTCTTTGAGTGCAAAATATTTTACGGTTGGGTTCAAAATCGAACCCAACCGTAAAATATCATCTTCACTCCTTCCTTCTGATTTACTGTTGGGTATTTTAATAACCCAAACGTAAAATTTAAAAGAAACCAGTTACAGTTGGGTTCGAATCGAACCCAACCGTAAGTTCTTGAGAACATATATTTACGGTTGGGATTTCAATTGAACCCAACCGTAAATGTTTCTGGAAACCTAATCTTTTTTTACAACTCGATCAATCAAACAAGAAAATCAATCACAAAAAGGGTTCTAAAAATAACATGGGTTTTGTTGAATACCTTATATACACCATTTGTTGTGGTTGGGGAGTTTGATTTCCTTCACCACCGATTTGTTCTTCAATCTCTTGATTAGGTTGTAAAGTTTGATTTTGATTGTCATCACTAACACCTTTAGTAGGATTCTTCATCACGAACTTTAGAGTTTGATCGACGAAGAATTTTTCGAATCGCCGAGGAATTTCGATAGAGAAAAAGAGTTGAAATGGAGATGGAGGAGATATGGTGGGAGAAGAAAAAGTTTTGGATTGAAATGAAAATGGATGAGAAAGGTTTTGTTTTGTTTAGGTTTTAATAGATTGAAGGGTAAATTAGACTTTTTTATAGATGGAAGGATAATATGGACATTTATCATAGCCCATAGGATATCCCCTAACGAATTATTTAGTCACCTTGAAATCTAAAGAAGCCCCTCTATCAATGTGTAAGCCTCTATAAGGCTTTTTATTTTTTGTGTTCGGCTAATCTCTTATAGTTTATGGTTTTAGTTTGTAACTCTTTTGACTCACTGTGTTATCAATTTTAACTTTTCTTCCTTGGTTAGAAAATGTACATGTACAAACTTAAAAAAGAAATGAATCAAACAGAAGAAACCAATGAAGCTTTTGACCGCCCGCCGCCCCCCCCAAAAAAAAAAAACTGAAAGTTTATATATGTACTATTAAGAGGGACATGTTAAGGTCAACACGCCCTTTTTTAAGAATTAGTGGTGGTATATGTTAGTCAAAATCAGTATAGAACCATGAATGTATAGACGAGGGATAGTAAACAAAGTCCAGTGCTGGCAATGTTTGCCGATTGACTGTTTTTGCCAGGTGAAGGTCCAGCAGCACCGGGATTTGTCGTCTCAACGTGTGACACTGGAGGCAAAGGTGGGTCGACCACATCAGCTGGTTCAAGGGATGGAGCTGGAGATTCAGCTGGTGGTAGTGCACCTGGTTCTGCCAAGCTGAGCATCTCCCCTGGTTGAGGCGGTAAAATTGTGTATGGAAGATTTGTTGCTTCAGGGTCAGCACATGGAGATCCTGCATTGGTACGTAGTCCAAAAATAACCCAGTTCCATTAGATTTAAGTTACAGACCTGCCGATAACTCACAAACAAAAATTACGTATGGGTTTGAAGGAGAAACTTACTCAAGTAGGCATTAGCAGTAGCTGGATAGTCTGTTATGAGACCATCAACTCCAAACGCTGAGGGTGAGGCGTACGTAGAGATTTCGAGGATTGGATCAGAAAAGAAGTCCATTGCAATTGACGTAAATTCGTTCGTCAGTGTTGTTACGTATACAGTTAGATTTGCATCTTGAAATTCCTTAACTACATCAGTGAACTGTGTAGAGAAGTAAGCTGCTAATACCACGGTTGAAGGCCTATTGACAACAACAGCGTCTGCAAACTTCTTGATTTCATCGACACTCTGCTGAGTTACATTGCTAATTGTCTCAACAATAGTTAAGACTCTTTTATAAGTAGGCACACTCTTAAACTTGTTCAGAACCGAAGAATCGTCGGATTGAATTAAGATCTGTTGAGTAGATTGTTTGTCGAGGGTGGCATTGGCTAAGGCGCTGGAGACAATCTCTGAGATGTCAAAACCCTTATTTGCAAGGATTGCAGCATTCTGGGAAATTGACCAAATTACTTAGTAAACATGCCAGCTATAAATTACGTAGCAGGTAGTAGTTAAGGGACAAATTATTTTAATGTATATCAATGAGCCAACCTTAATGTTGATCATTACTCCAGAAACAGCTTTAGTCTTAGCTAACTCTAAGAACTCAGAGAACAGAATTAATTTACCAGCATTCTTTTCTGCTGGGTTTCTTGGCAAGCCTTGATCTCCTGTAGGACTAACTAGTAGGGCTGCAAGAAGGAAAAGTTTATAGGTCAGGTGTACACACCTTGATACAAATCAAGAACAAAAGACGGCTAAGAATAATACTGATCGTGGCATGATGAATTTAAGTAAGAGGTTTACGTTTCAAGCTTTGGATCTCGCTCCATGTAAGGTCGAATGAAAAGATCCCATTTTTTTGTTGTATCTCAGGGACAGAGGTAGATTTGGACATGAAAGTACCAACTGCAGTTGTACTTCCTGTCAGGTCAGCTGAATCAGCACAGAAAGCAAGTCCATCTTTAGTTATTTGGACCGAGCAATCTATTATATCCGCACCATCATCTACTGCTTGTTGATAAGCAAGATCAGTGCAAGGAGGAAATACTCCACTTGCTCCATTATGGGATATGACCAAAGTTTTGCCTGCAAAAGCATCCACAAGTTAGAGAGACATTCAAAAAAGAAGAAGAATCTATCTTCTTCATTCTTTTGCACTGATTCTGAATAATAACAAACCTATTCTGGGGTTTGTTTGGTTGTTCAATGCGAAGCAACCTGCATAGAATCAACAAGTAAAATTTAACGCCTCGTAAATATGTGTATTCTTCTTTACAAATTTCTTACTAAAATCATTCTGGTCTGAAATCAACTCACCTATAGCCTCAGAAGCAGTAGGAGGGAAATCCGTAAGAAAACCGTCAACAGCAAATTCATTATTGTCGATGAACTGTAAATACTCAGCTGTTGGATCGTAACTGTAGTTGAAGCTTCCAGGCATATCATTTGCAAACCCATCAGCATATACTTCTAGTCCTAGTTTGTGGGCATCGGCTACCAGACTAGTGTGAGGTTCTAAGTATTGATCAGGAGTAACTGGCCAGATATAGGTTTTTGGGACAAGAATTCCTGTAGCAAAGGTCTTGATTGCGGCTAAATCTGCCAAGATAGCTTTGTATTTTTTCTTGGTTGTTGGTTCCATTGCATCTAGAGATAGAAAACGAAAGACAAGTTTAACGTCTTTGGTTACTACTCCACTGAGGCTCTTCAAGAATCCAATTTCAGGAGATGAGATGTAGCTTAAACTCGCAGTACCCCCACTCAATGTGTCTTGAATGAATGATTTCACGTCTATGTTATGTTGCTTGTAAAACATATCATACTGAAACAATGGTAGAAATGAATGTTCAGGTTAGAGAAGATAAATAATGATTTGAATATGAACAGTCTAGTTATTTACCTGGACATTCAGCCAGAGATGATTAGGTAGTTTTATTTTTGTAGCCTCATCAACAGGCTTAAGCGGGCAGGTGTTGTCGAACAAATTTGTCCGCGTTAGGATTCCTTGAATCACTACAACCACATGATGAACAATGCAAATCAATAAAAACTGAAACGAAATATAAAGAAACTAAGTTTATCAGTCGTTGCTTACATGAAACGTTGTTATATAAATCATCAGCCAAGAAGTCGACAGCAAACCATCCACTAACATCATCTCCATTAATGTTATAAGTTTTGTGTCCTTTTGGGTATACATTAGCTATATTTGTAGAGTTATCAAGCCTTATATCTGACAGACAAAAACCAACTCCATCTTTTGATATTTGTACATCACAGAATACAACCATATCTGGTAAGCTTGACACAGTTGCAATTTGATACCCCATATCACAGGAGTCAGGGAATAGCCCTGAAAATCCACCCCTTGCTATTACCATAGGCCTTTCCCCTACACAACAACACAAAGTAGTGTTAATTATTGAGTCATCTGTACGTATGAAATTAAAGAGATAGAGAGAAGGCATAATAAGCAAGCCTAGCTACCTGATAATGTGAGCCATTTTTGTGCAGGAGCAGGTATTTTGGCAAGTACAAGAAGAGATTGTAGCTGCAGCAGCAAGAAGACAGCAACCAAAAACCTGGGCATGTTTTGAGTTGTAATCCCTCCTCCCTCAAAACATTCTCTGTCTTGAAATCAACAAAGTTCCTTAAAAGAGAATAAATATGAGAGATTTTTTATTGAAAAGAAAAGAAAAAACTTGTTAATTTAGGGTAATTAGTAATAATCTCTGGCTCTCGTCAAAAATTGAGCGTTTGTTTGTTTTAATTGGTCTATAAGCGTTTGCTGCGCTTTTATAGAGGAAAATATTTGACACCGCAAAGAAACGGCTAATACGACCCTAGTAACGGTTTTTCTTTTTTTTTTTTCCCTTCAAACACCACCAAAAATCTAGACTTCCTTCTGACCTATATTTATTTGTGGTGGATAGATGGATGATAGAAGGTAGCCACGTTTATGATTCGGGGTGTGCTCAGGCTAAGGGTTAACTCTTGACCATTCCATTTACCCGTATGGTGTACTTATATCATTATATGTACTATGTAGGGTTTAGAAGTAGCTGCCGAAGTTGTTGATGTTTTTTAGCTGGTAACCTAGCTAGCAAAAATGTTAAGTTAAATACTAGTTAAATTATTTAAATCCATTATTTATTTATTTTTTCTAAAGAGATTTTTAAACATTTAGGGTTTCTTTTTAATTAGTTCTATTTTTTAACATCATTTTTTTATATCATTATTTAATATGCATCTAAGCTTTAAGCTTTAAATCTAAAATGATAAATCTTTTGAGACGTGTAATAGATCGTGAACTGAATATTATGGGTTAATACATATACGATATGTAAACTATATTTTTTTTTTAGTGTTAAAAAACGGGGTTGTTACATTTCATCTTCAACATGTTTTCGTATTGTTTTTTTTTTCTTTTTTTCTTTTTAAACATATGTATATTGTTATTATCAAGCTAAAACTTTACCATCTTCGACGTGTTTTAAGTTTCATGTTCATTTCTTAATTTTCTTGAAAGTCAGTTTCCTAGAATCTACACTGGTGCTTAGTTTAATGAATTTGTCATTTCTGTTTAACCAAATGGATAAACATGATATGAATAGCTACAATTTTATAGTCTTTCTAGTAGAATGGTGAAAATGATTTTTTTTTGTTAATCCATGTTTAATATTTCATCTCAATATCCAATTTAACTCAATTTTCATCTCAGTATAAACTGTTATATGTCTTTCTAATAGGGCACGGTGAAAATAGAAAGATTTCATACCAGTACCAATTGGGAGATGAGAATTAAAAATGTTAGATCAAGTATAAAAAATGTAATCACAAGAATGTGGCGTTGAGCTAATTCTAAGATGGTTACATTACCAACTACTATTGTAATACATGTACAGTGCAGGCTCAAAATGAGATGAATTAATAAAACAGAAGAAAATATTGAAGTTTTAAGAACTGACAAGATAGCGGCCATGTTAAGATATAAGACAACGAACCCTTACTAGAAGATATCTCTAAAACTAATGCTAACATGCTCTTTTTGTAAGAATCAGTGAAGAACTATAAGTATGTTGATAAGGGACAGTAAGCAAAGTCCAACGCTTGTGGATTGACCGTTTTTACCATTTGCAGGTCCAGCAGCACCAGGAGTTGTTATACCAATGTGTGACACTGGTGGCAAAGGTGGATCAACCACATCAGATGGTTCAAGAGTTGGAGCTGGAGCTTGAGCCGGTTGTTGTACCTCTACTGCAACCATACTAAGGATTGCCCCTGGTTGAGGCGGTAAAATGGTGATTGAAGGTTTGTTGCATGGGGTGAGCACATGGAGATCCTGCATTGGTAATCCCAAGGAAACTCAAGTCTCACTAGATATAAGTTATAGGCCGCTTGATAAGACCTACACTTACTGAGAGATGGTCTCATCAATCTGTCATTCTTGATTCATCCTCACAAACTAAGACTAAATAGTTCTAAACAAATTTAGCCCTGAATGTCTTGATATCATTTGGAGTGAAAAACTTACTCAGACAGGCATTAGCAGTAGCTGGATAGTCTGTTACGAGTCCATCAACTACAAACTCTGAGGCATAAGTAGAGATTTTGAGGATTGGATCAGAAAAGAAGTCCATGGGAATTGATGTAAATTCGTTCTCCAGTGTTGCTATGTATACAGTTAGATTGGCAGCTCGCATATCCTTCACTACATCAGTGAATTCCTTAGAGAAGCCACTTTCTGTTGTTACAACAGCTGAAGGCCTACTGACAACAACAGCATCTGCGAACTTCTTGATTTCATCCACACTCAGCTGAGTTACGTTGCTAATTCTCTCAACAATATTTAGAACTCTTTTGTAAGTAGGCACGTTATTATACTTGGCCAGAACCGAAGTATCATCAGATAAAATCAAAACTTGTTGAGTAGATTGTTTGTCAAGTGTGGCATTGGCCAAGGCGCTGGAGACAACCTCTGTGGTGTCAAAACCCTTCTTCGCAAGGATTGCTGCATTCTGAAAATTGACCAAATCTCTTAAATAAACATGCAAGCTATAAACTGCTGATGTTAGTTTACCCCTAAAAAATTCAAGCTAGAAAAATAAAATTGTAGCAGGTAGTATGTAAGGGACAAACTATTTAGATTGTATACCAATGAACTAACCTTAATGTTGATCATTACTCCAGAAACAGCCTTCGTCTTAGCTAACTCTAAGAACTCAGACAACAGAATTAATTTACCAGCATTCTTGTTTGCTGGGTTTCTTGGCAAGCCTTGATCTCCTGTTGTACTAACTAGTAGTGCTGAAAGAGCAAAACTTTATAGGTCAGGTGTATAGACCTTATTACAATTCAGAACATCACCCAATACAAGAGTAACACCGACAGAGGCATGATAAGTCCAGTTCAGTGACAAATTACAAGAACAACAAGGATTGTGAATTCTGTTGTACGTACTATCAATAAAAAAATATATTATGTTGTACGTATTGGGATATACAAGCTGCAAGAGAATTATGTTTCAAGCTTTGGATCTCGCTCCATGTAAAGTCAAACGAAAAGATCCCATTTTCCCCTTGAATCTCAGGGACAGAGGTAGATTTGAACATGAAAGTTGCAGCTGCAGTTGTACTTCCTGCTAGGTTAGCTGAATCGGCACAGAAAGCAAGACCATCTTTATTCTATTGGACCGAGCAATCTATTATGTCTACACCATCATCTACTGCTTGTTGATAAGCAAGATCAGTGCAAGGAGGAAATACCCCACTTGCTCCATTATGGGATATGACCAAAGTTTTGCCTACAAATAAATCCAAAAATCAGAGAGACACTCAAAAATGAAGAAGAACTGATTTTGATGGTACTAAAACTCGCTTAAGATTAGTATAACAAACCTATTCTAGGATTTGTTTTGTTGTTCAATGCTAAGCAACCTGCACAGAAACAACAAGTAAGATTAACGCCTTGTAAATGGGCGTAATCTTCTTAACAAATTACTTGCTACAAATATCTTAAAACCTGAGGTGAAAATAACTAACCAATAGCCTCAGAAGCAGTAGGAGGGAAATCCGTAAGAAAACCGTCAACAGCAAATTCGTTATTGTCAATGAACTGTAAATACTCAGAAGTTGGATCGTAACTGTAGTTGAAACTTCCAGGCATATCATTTGCAAAACCATAAGCATAAACTTCTAGTCCTAGTTTGTGGGCATCGGTTACCAGACTAGTGTGAGGTTCTAAGTATTGATCAGGAGTTACAGGCCAAATGTAGGTTTTTGGGACAAGAATTCCGGAAGCAAAGGTCTTAATTGAGGCTAAATCTGCCAGGATAGATTTGTATGTTTGCTTGGTTGTGGGTTCCATTGCATCTTCAGCAAGAAAGCAAAAGACTACTTTAGTGGCTTTGGTTAGTACTCCACTGAGGCTTTTCAAGAAACCTATTTTAGGAGATGAGATGTAGCTTAAACGAGCACCCGCTTTCAATGTATCTTGAATGAATGATTTCACGTTTACGTTTTGCTGCTTGTAAAACATTTCATACTGCATCTAATGTATAAATAAATGTTCAGGCAAGCTACTGATATGCATGCACAAAACAAATATCACAATTAGGCTCAGATAGTCTGGGTAATACCAGCTAGTTATTTACCTGGACATTCAACCAAAGTCGACGGGGTGGTCTTGTTCTTGATACATCATCAACAAGCTCAGTCGGCAACGAGTTATCAAACAAATCTGTTCGAGTAAAGATTCCTTGAACCACTGCAACAAGAAGAAAGTAAAGCCAGTGAAAAATCAGAACAGACCATGTAAATAAAGTAGAAAGTTCTTAAGAAGTTTGCAATCATATATTCACATAAAACGTTGTTGAATAATTGATCAGCCGTGAAGTCAACAGCAAACCAGCCACGAACATTTTCTCCATTTATATTGTAAGTTTTCTGTCCTTTTGGGTAGACACTTCCTATACTTGTAGAGTTATCTAGCCTTATTTCTGACTGGCAAAAACCAACTCCATCTTTTGATATTTGTAGATTACAAAACTGAACCATATCTGGAAGGCTTGATGATGTCGCGAAGGCATATGCATATTCAGAGGAATCAGGAAAAAGCCCCGAAAATCCACCCCTTGCTATGACAACAGGTCTTTCACCTGCACAAAACGCATTGCATAAATTCCCAACAGCTTGTGTCAGGATCAAGACAAATTACCTATAACGTGTGCCATCAAGTGTAAGGAACTGTTTACCAGATAATGTGAGCCATTTTTGTGCTGGAATATCAGGTGGGAGTGTTTTTTTCGCGAACACAACAGATAGCAGCAGCAAGAAAAAGATAGCCATGAACTGGAACATGTTTGCGTTCTAAGCCTATTACAAGAACAGATCAGATCAAATCAAGTCAAAATTTTTGCTAATAAATGATTAGCAACAAAAATTAACAATTCTCTACATTATACAAAGAGAACAGAATAATGGATTTCAAATTGAAATTTAATAATACAAAACGCATTTAGAAGACAGAGAGAAAAGGATAGGAATTACTTGAAACTCCAGGAAAAGAGGTTTGAGGGGGGAAATGAAGCACAAACATGTCCTTCAAAACATGTATCAATTAATTAGGATTAAATTCTTAAAATGTATCTGTAATAAAGATATTACTCCCAAACTCAATCTGAAACGGCTTATACCAACGGTTTTCAAAAACATATATCTAAGGCCACACTAATTAAACCTTGTATGTGATTTGGGGTCACCTCTCAGAGCTCAAATAAGGATTAGCCCTCTACCTTAAAATCTTCTTCTTTTTTGTTGTTTGAAAATGGCTGTTGCCATGACATTGATGTGAGACAACACGATGCTAATAAGAAATGCCTTGTCAAGGACTCAAGGACAAGAAAGGGGAGGGATAATTGGACTACTGGAGTTCGGCATAACAGCTGATCTTATGGGTTGGTAAAGGAAGGGGACATTACAAATATATAAACAAATAAGACTTGGGTGTTTGAAATGCACTGCATAAAAACACTGCAAATAAAACAATGTAACGTCACCCCCTACCCACAAGCACCATCATCCATAGTAAAATATATAAAACATATCCATTGAAATCCACGAAACAAAAGCAAATACATGAAACACAAAGTTAACTCATTAACTCAAACCCTTAACACACACACATTGTATTCAGTTCGTCTGTCTTATTATTAATTCCTATCATCTTCTTCACTCACTTACTATAAACAGAGATCAAGCTAAACCCAACCATAGATTAATCATTCATTTCCCAAAGATAGATTTGATCCACCATATGCCAGTGGTATCCTTAGGTCCTTGTTCTTCTGGTGGAGGATCTGTCTGTGGAGTTTTGTGCAATTTCTTCACATCATATCCTTCATTTGTTGCCTTCTCCAATAGCTCATTGTATATATCTTCATCCATATGGGTATTCCTACACAGTATCTGCACATAACAAAAAAAAAGCGTCAATTTTATAAAAATGAGTGAAATAATTAAATAAAATAAAAAAAAAACTTATTTTTAACATACCCAGAGATAGTTTCTGCTAGGCTGACCAATCAAAGCATATTGATAATCAGGATCAATAGATAAGACCCAGTAATCACCAACAACAGGGATAATAGGTAAAAAAGGAGGAACATAAAACTTGACTTTGAGTTTAGCTTCATTACTAGATGGATCAGCTGCATAAGCAGTACCTTGAATAAAACCTCTTTTACCATCATTCCATGTTTCATTTAGAACAGTCACAGTTTTACCATCTTCTTGTAATGTATATGTAGCTCTTGTGTTTACACCATTTTTAGGCTGGAATCTCGATGGGAATGATGCTATCTCATACCATCTACCCATGTATCTCTTGATATCCAAATCTTTTACAACCTCCATCTCTTTTTTAGCAGCCATTTTTGATTGATTACTGCTGCTGCTGCTGCTGCTGCTGATTTTTTGCTGCTGATTTTTTGGTGGAGAATCCTAAAAGAGGAGAAGATAAGATATTGTTAGGCTTAAGAAGAAATGGGTGTGGGCTATTTGTATTGGATGAGTTTGTCACGTGTACGCCTCATGGACTTTTGTGGAGTTTAACATTTTTACGCGTGTGAAGTGGAAATGGTATAGCGCCCGTAGGAACCTTAGGTGTGCACGACGGTCGGTCGGCGGCGGTTTTAGCCAATACCGACCACCGAACTGTTATAGATGGTTTTGGCAATTTGAAAACTGTCACCGAACTGTTATGTTGTCGGTTCGGTTTTTAACCGTTTCAAATCGGGTCGGTTTTTGGTTTCAACCGATCTCAATCCTGTAAGTATATCGGGAATTTTGTTAGACCGTTCAAAAAACCAGGACCTTGTTAATGGTTAGTTTATCCGGGAAACATACTTATCCATTAGTCCAGAAACCTTTTTAAAAAACCCAATTACGATTCTTCCCATATACTAGTCACGTGTGGAGATCCCACGTCCTCCACCTCCTCCACTACTCTTCTCTTAACGGACAAATCCTTTCATTTACTCCCACCAACATTAATCGACTTCATTACTCTCCCTCACTAAAACCTTAAAAACTAGGGCAAAATTAAAAACAGAAAACACCTGAAACAAACACCAAAAACAGAGATCAAAAACCGAAAATCAAAATCTATAACAACAACATTTGATTTCTTTCAGCATTATACATAAAACCTAAGCTACTGTCAGCATTATACTACTTTAAAAATTCCATCTAAAATGGGTACAAAACGAAAAATCAACAGAAGTATAAAGGAAACAGCGATTGAAGAACACGATACTCCTAAATCTCCACTACAGAAGAAGACAAAGAAAGCTTCTAAAGTAGATTTTATACCCAAAAAATCAAGAAAGAAGAAGCAGAATGAAGTTGTTGATTCTCCAACAACATCAAAAACAATGAAACAAACTGCTATTGATTCTCCAGCAAAATCAAAACAGAAAAAGAACAAAAAAGTTATTGGTTCTCAAACAAGATCAAAAACAATGAAACAAACTGATGTTGATTCACCAGCAAACTCAAAAAACAAGAAACATAATAAAAATGTAACAACTGTTGTAGATTCTCCATCTACAAAGAAGAAGAACAAAGCTCTTATTGTTCGTTCTCCATCTACATCATAGAAAAAAAAGAAGGGTGTTGTTGTTTCTGCCAAAAAAGGTACATATCATTGGTGCATATCAATATATAACTTACTCTTTTCATGTTCTAGGAGTTAGATAAATTGATATGTACCAATATATATCATTGGTACATATCAATATATATATTTCATGTTTTAGCACATAGATCTAGCATGCAACATAGGGTAAATATTGATATGTACTTGGTTTTTAGTATACACTGATCAGTACATATCAGTGTATGTTTATTTTCATGTTATAGCATCTAGATATTGGTTGCAGGATAAGTACATATTGATATGTACTTTGTTCTAGATATTGAATTGGATAAGTATATATTGATATGTACTTTTTTCATGCTATAGATATAAAAGCATATATATAGATGTATACTGTTCTATACTAAAGCATCTACATCTTGCATACAGGATAGTATATATTGATATGTACTTCGTTCTAATCTTGAATTGGATCAGTACATATCAATGTATACTTTATTCATGATATAGCAGATACATATCAACATATAAAAAAAATATATACTTTGTTTTATATTATAATACATATTGATATATTGTAGGGATATTGAAAGTGTGTTCATTATGCAGTTGGTGTGAAGAAAACCACAAAACCTGCACCTTCTAGGAAGATCTACAGAAGTGCGTTCATGGGGATTTGGTCGCTTGTTAAAGCAATCAAGGCAGAAAAGCTTGAGTTGAGTGAAACTCAGTTGCGCATAATCAGTGAGCAATCATGTGGCAACCTTTTCCTGATGTTCTGGTACACAAATCTGGGTGCAGATCACTGGATGACGAGTGAAACTGATGTGACCAATCTTATAAAGTGTTATAAGAGAAGTAAAGTTGCAGATGAGCTCATATTTGAGTTCAAAAGGAATGGAGTTTCGCATATTCTAACATCCACTCCTGAAGAAGTAGGTGTTATCTTTGGAATTCCAAGAGCAGAAAAAAGACAGCATGAAGATATAATGCTAACATCTATAGGTGGATATAGAAACAGTGCTTTCTTTCGGAGGTTCTTTGCTGATGTACCAAAGACAAAAAAGGTTAACAGAGTGAGGATACAGGAAGAAGTGTTGAAACTTCTAAGAAAAAAGCAAGCAACTGAGAAGAATGTTGAAGAAGAGGAAAGTGATGAAGAAAATAAAAAAATTGGAAGTGATGAAGAAGAAGAAAGTGAAAAAGGAAGTGAAGAAGGGATTGAGAAAAGAAGTCAAGAAGTGAGAGATGCTAAAGACCTGGTAAGGCTTATATGCCTGTTCATGTGTATCACTTTGTTTTTCACAACAAAAGAT
Organism: Papaver californicum; assembly: GCA_023531435.1. Taxonomy (NCBI): domain Eukaryota; kingdom Viridiplantae; phylum Streptophyta; class Magnoliopsida; order Ranunculales; family Papaveraceae; genus Papaver; species Papaver californicum. Next base: position 459,690 of record JAJJMC010023415.1, read on the forward strand.
GCACATGCCTTGACTGAAAAGTACATAGTCTTGTGGAGGATCTAGAAGCTGCGAAGAATGTGTCATGGCCTGATTTGATACATTCTTACTTTGAAAAGTCATTAAATGATAATGTCAACGCAGTCGAGAATACAACAGGGTGTCAGAACTATTTGTTGGTAAGAATACGTACTAAAAATATTTTTAGTAGTTTACTCAATGAAATCATGATTTACTTTTAACTTTGTTTTTGTGATTTTTTTTTCCAAAACAAATTTGGTATGCAGAGCATACATATTTGCTGGAACCGGAGGAAATAAAGACGATTCCAAAAAAAATGTTTGTTCCGAGAGCTGTAAAATGGAATCTGTCAAAGTTATGTGCTGAACTCCAAAAAGACATTGATAAAACTAAATATGAGGTAAGAAAAATATGTACTTATTTACTACATTTATGATGTTGTGTTATCATACAATATATAATGATATGTATTGAATGTATGATGTTTTTTATCCTACAGTATATATTGATATGTACCTCATAAAAAAACTTATTTTTATAGAACATATTTCTGAGTACATATTTTGTTGTTTTGGTACAGTTCAATGACAATTTCAAGGTTCAATACACCAATGAAGAAAAGCAAATTCTTAATAGAATAATAAGAAGAGTTGAAGAAGGGAAGAGTGAAGATGAAAAAGAAGAAGATAAAGAAGAAGACAAAGAAGAAAGTGCAGGAAAGGATACGGAAGAAGATAACTGGAAAGGAAGATATGAAGATCTGAGAAAGACAATATTTGAGAAATGGAATGAAGCTAACATTGTGAAGCATGAGGGATGGACCGCTTGATGCGTCAAAGCTTCTGCAAATTTTGCATGACATTTACATGAAAGCTTCTCCCATGCATCCTGAAAATGGAGGAGAGTTTCGAGACTCATTTTATGGGAGTCCCACTCATTTAGGCACTGACCCAACAGGAGAATTCCCATCTCCTACTACTCAAACAGATTCTCTTCTTGAAAACATAACAGAAGGTGGAGTAGATTTGGGAGAAGACGTGCCAACTGTTCATACATCAACTCCAGATGAACAAAATAATGTGAGTGACACCACTGTCAAAACGGTACCATTTAATGTTGCATTGTCAACACCACCTTCAGTGCGTAAGTTCTATGGTGTTGATATTGATGTTATCAAAACATGGGCTAGATCTGACCTGGAGGAAGAGGTCAAAAAGATGCTGGAGAAAAGTAACTCAGAGGTAAGTAATGCTGGCTAGTCTCACTCTTTATTACAAAATGTGTTTATCAAATATAACTGTACATATCAGTATGTACTTGATTAAAGATGTGTTTTATCATTGTCATATAACTGTATATATCAAATATGTACTTCAATACAGATGTGTTTTATTATTGTCACATATCTGTACATATCAGTATGTACTTGATTACAGATGTGTTTTATTATTGTCATATAACTGTACATATCAGTATGTATTTACCTATCATGAATAAAACTCTGTGATTGCAGGATGATTTGGCTGGGCTTGAACAACAAGCAATGAAGAACGTGGTTGAAGCAATTGACCAGAGTCTTGAAACAATGAAAGGGTTGTCACAGAACCCATAGGAACAATACGTTGAAACTCTGGTCGACAGCTTCGTCGGCATGAGAATCCCTTTGTTTACTGCGATGGCTAAGTTTGAAGACATTGAAAAATTTACATTTCGAAGAATTTTTTGGACTTAGCCATTTCAAGCAGGGATGTTTATGATGAAGAATATACATCTCTCATCCAAGAAAATGGTATTTTTTCAAGCCATACTCTGTTTGGGATTGACATTCGCAAACAATTTGATAATTTATTTGGAAATGATTTGCGACGTGTAGAAGTTCAACAAGATACAGCTCAGCCAACCCAAATAATACCAGAGAAGGAGGCGGTTCAAGTAACACCTGAGAAGAAAAGTGACCAGGAGGTATATCTTCTACTTATGGTAATTTACCTTTCTTTTCATTGTTTGAAAAAATATGATTCAAATATACTACTGAAAATCTGGATTCAAAAATGCAGGAAAATGAAGTTACAACAACCCAGACGTCAAGCGACGTTCCGTTGCAACCTAACTTGCCAGGATGACTGTTGCAAAAGCAAAAACAAAACCAAAGGTTCTTGCAAAGAAGACAGTCAAACCTAGAGAAGAGGTTAGCAGAAGGGTAACTCGTGCAAATCCAAGGAAGAAAATAGATCCATTATTTGATAGTGGAAGTATGTTTTCTGAAAAAAAGAAGCCAAGAACTGAGAAGAGAAAGAAGACAATAAAGACAAAAAAAAGCAACAAATCTAAGAAAGCTCAGAAACCAAGAATGAAATTCTTGGATCTTCTCAAGTCACCACTCTACGAGAGTATGATAGGAGAACAACTAGAGATTCTACTGCCGTACTTTGATAACGGAAAGAGAATGTAAGTACTTTCTACCCTTCATTTTAATTTTAAATCAAGAAAGTTTTGCAGTACATATCAAAAATATATATTTCAATATGTGTTTTTTTGATAAATGTGCAGCTCTGTTGCTTGGAGAGTAGAGAAGGGAGGTGGTATCTGCGTAAGCGGGTCTACAATGGAAGATTTGATATTCAACAGATCATTAGAGCAAGATCTCCTAAACTATGCTCAATATAAGCTTCAACTGGCTTTTGAACAAGACCAAGCAAATGATGTGGAAGAAAAGAAATACTTTAAGGTGTTGCACCTGGATCCAGCTGCTTGGGTATGTGTTTTTTTTTCTTCTTTTATACTTTTGAACATTTGGTTATGAAAAAAGTATATATTGATATATACTTTTATGAAATATCATATTAAACGTTTCCAATTTTTCAGTATCATGTCGAAAAGACAGACTATTTTAAATGGGCAGAAGTGAATGCTATCATAATGCCAATCCTGAAGATAAGCGGAGACATTGAAAAGATACTTGTACTAATGTGCCACGGCAACAAGCATTGGACCCTGCTAGAGTTTGAGTTTAAAACAGAAACATTTACACATTACAACTCATCTGTGGCGTTCAGGGACCATTGCTATGCAAATGCCAAGACAATGTCTGAATACATGTTTAACCCTATCAACCAGTTCATAGACGAGCAAAAAAGAAACATGCTGAGCACCATACAGTTGACCGACTGTGCCTATCCACAACAAGGGATCTGGCCAGACTGCCTTCTGTATGTGATGCACTTTATAAAGAGAAGAACAAAGACTGATTGTGATGGGAAAAGTTTGGGGGATGATGAACAACTGGTGAAGAAGATTCAGCTGAAAAGAATCAAGTTAGCATGCAAGTTGTTGACAGCAACTCATCCTGAAATCAGTTGGGAACCCTCCCAATGAAAAACATGTTTAATTGCGTAGTTGGTACATTTTGTAGATCTTGCTCTGAGGAGAAAAGTTGGTACATTTTGGTTTTTGGTCTAGGCAGGGTTTTGTGGGTACTACTTCATTAACTTTCTTATTGTGTTTACTTATTGAACTTGGTTTCTACATATTCAACTTGGTTTTTAGTTAGTATGTATATGTGATGATATTTATTAGCATTGTTAGGTTTCTGTTTAATTTTAGAGTAATATAGAAAGGTAGAACAAATTGATATGTGCTAGGGAGTACATATTGATATGTACTTGGTTCTGAAACTCTGAACCAATAGATTCATAATCTAAAAACACAAGTACATATTGACATGTACTTTGAAGTACATATTGATATGATTTTAAAAAATTACTTTGTTTATGTACATTTTTTGTGTTTTTATAACAACTACAAGATTAATAAAAAAATAAAAGAAAAATGTATTGGGAATAAAAATCACTAATAACTCTAAAATTAAAATGTATTAGACAAATTGTTCATACATCTTTTAAGATGGAGCAAAAATATAAGATTTATATCATCAAATCATATTCTGTCATTAAGAACATAACTCAGTTGCCACACAAACAAGTTCTGAAAAAAGAAACCTAAAAAAATGCCATAAGTATCTTCTAAAAGAATTTAAATCCAAAATGTACAAAAAAACTGTAATGAAATTAATTCTCATCCGTATATTGGTACTGACGGATAACATTGCATGTAGCCTTGTTGTGATGAGCTTTCACTTTACAATTTGAACATGTAACAGGATTTTTGCTCCTCTCCCATGCACTCTTGATACGGTTTTTTTTTTCTTCTTCCTGGAGGAGCCCTAACTACTACTGGTGGCAGAACAGTATCTTCTGCGGTATACTCATCAGGCCTGTGGTATATTAAAAAACATAAATAAGAAAAAACTACTATACTTGTGCAGTTTTTCTTGATGTGTGTTACAATGAAAATCAATATGTACTATGCTGGTTCTAGTTTATGGTTTATATGTACTGCTTAAAACCATTCTCATGTATGATACTACCATAAAAAAATATATACTGCTTAAAAAACTTACCTGTCATGATTAGGAACAGGTCTGATAGCGATTGAATATAGCTGGCGATAACAGCTAACTTTGAAGTATTCGTCGATATAATCAAGGAACTTTCTCCCAGATGCAGCAATAGCTGCAGTAGCATGCGAGCATGGAAAACCATACACGCGCCATCTTTGGCAAGTACAACTCTTTTGCTGTAGATATACCATATGAGACCTGCAAACAAGAAAACCAAGCATATTACTTTATGCAGTATATACTGATATTTGCACTACACAAACAAAACAAAAAAACTAGTTTAGTGGATATCTCAGTTCAAAAGAGCATGTTATCTAAAAAAACTAACCTTGGGGAATGAACTTCAAAGACGTGAGCATACGAATGACTAACTTTCCAAGGACGACCAATTTGAATGTGTAGTTCAAGCAAGGTTTGATACACAGGGGTTAAGAGTTCCGGATCCATCAAAAGACTTTCTTCACGACGTTCAGACATCAACTCCATTACCCGTAGCCTACACGACAAAAAAAAATTAAAAAACAACAAACATATTATACATATAGTACATATATACTTGTAGAGTTACAAGAAACTTATAAAAACCTGATTGTGTCAGAGAGAGCACAAGGAGGTAACTTCTTCTCGCGGAGAATCCAGTTATTAAAAGAATCATGCTTGAAGAAGTCTGACCATACTTACAGCCTGGGAAGTATGCACTAGACCACTTTTCCCTAAGAATGTTACGGCAGTATTAAGCAACCCAAGGGCTGCTTAGATAAACCATTCCTTGAAGGCCTTCTTTATATCTTGCTGGATAAAACGCATATGTTGCTTTTTGGAAACAGTCCACCACTTCTTTATTTTTTTCATCAGCCTTACGGATGGGTAAGTTCTTTTTCAAGTGGAGAAAACAATAGTTATGATAAGAATCAGGGAAAACTTCAGGAATTGCATTCAACAAACCTTCACCTCGGTCAGTCAAAAAGGTGATGGGACGATGGTCCACAACTTTTTTAAGATTTTCCATAAACCAATGACAATTATCATTATCTTCGCCAGGAACGAATGCATATGCAAAAGGATAAAAACCTGGAAAATAAAATATAAAAAACTATATCAATATGTACTTCATGTCTTGATTACAGATGTGTTTTATTGTTGGCATATAGTTGTACATATCAAATATGTACTTCATGTCTGCACCTTCAAAAATATGTTATACCTACAGTGTATATCAATATGTACTTTATGTATGATGTGTATGATCCTAAAGTACATAAAAAACAGATACATATCAAAAATATGTACCATATAAAAAAGTTACCTTGATTGCCGTTAAGACATGTAGCAACCATTAGACCTCCTTTAAACCTCCCCGTAAGAAATGTTACATCACAAAAAATCATTGGACGATAAAGTTTATAACCCTCTCTACAAGCTCCAAAGCAAATAAAAATTCTATGAAATCTCTTTGTTGCGTCGTTGAAATCAAAATCAATATAAGACCCTGGGTTGGTTTCCCGAACAGCAGTGACCCACCAAGCAAGATCAGTGTATGACTTTACATCGTCACCAAAAATCATTTAATGCGATAACTCTAGTGCATGATATGCGTGGTGATACTTGATGTTGATCCCTCCACCAACTTTAATATAATCCATAATTTCTTGCGGCTTTATGAGAGGGTTGTGCTTGACACGCTCATGAACTAAATGATTTACAAGCTTCCTCGAAACAGTTGGACTCCTCAACCTATAACCAGCGCCACAAGTGTGCCTACCCATGTAATACTTTATCTTAAACACATCCAAAGACCCATTCATGGCAATCGCGTGAAGCATCCAAGAGCAACATTCATTGCTGCATCTGGATGTGAATCTCAAGGTTATTCTTCAATTTTTTAACCTTATATCTAGTCCTCAAACAATATTTCTCACATGCTAACCGAACAACTTCAACACCACCATGGAAGAAATGGTTTTTATCTTCAAAAAGATTCTCCCAACCATCAGAAAAAAGAACACTTGCAACCTCTTTAGAATCTTTTCAAATAACTGTTCCTAGCACTCAAAACCAATTCAACACTGTTGTCAATATCAGTAATTGTCAAAGAATTAGATGCACAGGATAACACAACATCAACATGCAACTCAAAGAAATCTGAATTCTTCGTAAAATGCAATGCAGCAAGACCTTGAAGGGATACATCAGCAAGTACAAGGACTTTCACTTTATTTTCAACATAATTAACAACAATAGTTGATGGAGTCAACCAGCTCCACGCATTACAAATAGTAAACTTCAAATCTTCCAAAGTTGAAGATAACGTACCCAAATATGCAATGTGGTGTTGCTTGTGGTATACATGAGAGTAGCAAAATCTATTTGGATTAGAACCAACACCTGAAATGTTGAACCTGAAGAAATGTGATGCATATAAATAACACAAAAAAACAAAAATCAAAACATATATTTTAAGATGATAAGAATATTAAATCTACAATACAACATAATATGTACTGTTTTAGAAGTATCACACATATTATAGAAACACACATAACAGACAAACCGTGCAAACAAATATGTACTCATTCAAAAATAGTATACTATAAAAACATTATATATCGAAAAGTTTAGAAAAACAGTACGTATTAATATGTACTGAAGAAACATTCAAAACATACAGAAAGAAAGAACAAAAATCAAGATTCCCTGAAAAATAAATAAAAGAAAACCAAACAAAACCTATTATCAAACAACATGTAAACACACTGAATACGACGAACTAATGAACAAAATAGAACGATTAAAAATCAGTTTCAAAAGATGAAAAGAAAACTAAAACAAGAACAAAAACGAGATCGATCATGGAATTCAACAAAATGTACATCATAGAAAACGTTAATCATCGGGATTTCAGTGTAAGAAAACAAACAAAACATGAAATCAAGTTGATTATCATGATTTAAGTTAAAAAAACAAAAACAGAGATTGACGATACCTGGAGAAAAATACAGAGAAGAAGATTAAAGAAAAATACTTGGAGATTGACGATACCCTAAAACTGAAAACACCACTGAAGCAGAAAGAGAAGAAAAATTTGTGAGCTGCGATGATTTTTTTTTGGAAGTTTTGATTTTGGCTAAATTTATAGTTCGTACAAGAGAGGGGTATTTATGGGATATTGAAAATCTGTTTCATTCTTCTCACGTGAATTGGACGCGTGAGTAAGAAAACTAGTCAAATTACTTATTTTTGGATTAATGATTAAACCGGGTTTGGGGTAGGATTAGAGATTAAACAGGTCTCTAATATAGGATTATCTAGTAATTCCTAGTATAAAAATAGGTCTGTAAACAAAAAAAAATTGGCAGAAACTTTCTGTACTCACGTTATCATTATCAAATAAGAACCTTCATTACAATGGCAGAAGCAAAAATCTAATCAAAGGATTCATAAAAAATTCACATATAATTTCCTAAGAAAGCACATAATATTTCTCAAATTCAATATTACAAACATTTTATATATATACAACTTCCATTTCACGACTCCATTTCAGCATTAGAAATCCTTAGCAATCCTTGTAGGAATTTTTTATTATTTTTTGTAAGTTCAATCATACACCATAAAACAACCATGAATCCTGAAATTAGCAAAAATAAATAAATAAGCAAAACCTACTACATAAATTGATTACAACAAGTCAGTACCCATTAGTATAACACCCAATTAAAAGATCCAAAAATAAAAATACTTAGGGTTTCGTTTTTATAAAAACCTCCAATTATAACAAAATCAAACCATTCAAATCAAAATTAAAAGTTAAAAATATAAGTAATCATTAAAAGAACCATTATATTTACCTATCGTTATTAAATCAGTTGAATCTTTAATTATTAAGTCTTCAATTGTTGTGATTGAAAGAAAGAAAAAAAGAAGAAGAAAAAAAGAAAAAGATGGAGAAGAATAATAAGAAGAAAAAGAAGGTGGTGGTGCTGCTCATGATGATGAGGTGGCGTGTGTTGAAATGTGGAGAAGAGAATGAGAAAAAGAAGGAAAAAAAAATAGTGAATGAATGTTAGGGTTTAGTTTAGGTGATGATATATATGTTTCAATGGACGACTAAGATTAAAATAAATCAACGGTATAGAGTAGTCGGTTATTAGGCGGTCGGTTCGGTCGGTGAAAGGCCTGAAACTGGTGGCCGAACCGATGTAGACGGTTTTGTAATATGTTAAACTTCCACCGACCATGTTAGGGTCGGATCGGTTACGGTTTTGGCGGTTTTAACGGGTTTTGGGCGGTTTGGCGGTCCGAGCGGTTTCCTGTGCGACCCTACGTAGGATTAAAAGTTTCTTATGGAATGTTTAAGATGTTACTAGGAGGTTCCGGAATCTTTTGGGGGTGAAATACATCTGGATATGATGTCATCTCGACCTATGTATGGAAACTCGCTACTAGGAATTACTAGTTAATCCTATTTTGAAAACCCATTTAATGTTTAGTCCATCCATTAAAGATGGTTTAATCGGTGGTCAAAAAATATGTTTTTGGACTAAAAATATTATTCCCAAGACCAAAAACGTGAGAGACTTGTTATGTATTTTTTTTAAATACCTGAAATACCTTCACTGTCACATATACATTTGTTATGTTGATTGAGCCCTATGTATTATGTCCCCATACTTTTTTTTTCTCGATTGAATTTCTACGATGGAGGAAGAGAATAAGAGAAGCAAGTGATGGTGAAGAAGAAGAAGATTCGAGAATAGATCCATGAAGAAGAAAAAGGAGGAGGAGATACAAATTCATCAATTTTTGGTTTTGTTTAAACTTTTTAATCTTTTTCTTCATCTAGATCTGATATTCAATGTTGGAAGAGGAATGTTCTATTAAAACTCTGGTTTAGTCGATTAAAGTGACGATTACTCATTTTTTAGTTTGTGCTTAGTTTGATTTTATTATTTTTGTTAATTTTATCTTTGGTTAAATTGTATTGGTTTTTATCATACATATTTTCATTCAGTAGGTATTGTCGGATCAATATATACTGTTGGATCATATTTTTTTCCTTCAATACATATTTTCCTTCAGTACATTTCGATATGTACTTCTTTATCAATATGTATTGTGGTTACACTTTTTTCTTCAGTACATATTTTCCTTCTGTACATATCAATATGTATTGTTGGATCAATATGTACCGTGGGATCATATATTTTTCCTTCAGTACTTATTTTCCTTCAGCACATACCAATATGTACTGAAGGATCATACATTTTTTTCGGTACATATTTTCCTTCATTACATATCAATATGTATTGTTGGGTCATCTACTCTATTTTTTGTGTACTCTCTTCTTCTACTGTATTTTTTATATATTCTCTATATTTTTCAATCTTGTTCTCACCATCATTCACCTAAATGTAGATTTCCTTATAGTTTTAGATAAAATATGGGTTTTTGATGATTTCTTCATTATAAATCTAGGTTTTGATGATTTCCTATCATATAGTTTTTTGTTGCTATAAAATCGAGATTTCACTGGTTTTTGGGTTTTGATTTTGTTGGGTTTTCATTCCTTTTTTTTTTGTTTTTTGATCCCCTGTATGTAGGTTTTGAGAGATCGTGAAGAGTGGGGGAAAATTTTCACGCGTGGAATTTGGGCATCTAGGTAATTTTCATATTTTTGGACCTCCGATTAAAACTTATATCCGGTTGGACCCTAGATTAAATGGGTTATGGGTTTTTGGACCAACCAGCAAATCTCCCAACTGGCTACGCTGACCGACCCACCGATTTACACCTGCTCATGTAGTTTTTAATCTGATCTTAGAATTTTGTCAAGGAAAAATCAAGTTTTTATTTTTATTTTTATTTATTTTAAAGATAAGCCAAGTTATTCAAATAACTTCGCATCTCCAACTTATTTTATTTTTCTGATAAATCTGTATTTTTTTATTTTTTTATTTTTTGATAGGCAGAACAATATTGAAAACTACATCCTACTCTCAGATAAACATAAAACAGAAATACAAGAAGGGGGATTAGAGGAAAACCAATAGTTGTTTGAGTGGTGTGATAAGGCATAATGAGCCAAAACATGGGCGACAACGTTCCCATCTCTCTTGTTAAACTTGAATTTGACTTCTCTCATCTTTCTCACCTGAGCATTGAATTCTCTGTGGGATAGTAATGGCCTCTTCTTTCAAAAGTTTGATAACTCTTTCGGCATCACTCTTAATGAATATTTTTTCCAACTTAAGTACAATATCAAAGTCAGTGTCTAAAAGCACAGTTCTAGATTCAGCTTCGAGGGTACTATGGACAACATGACTATTAGTGTCATTACCAAGAAACTTTGCGGAAGAGTCTTTAACAACTATATACCACCCACCATCAAAATTAACAAATGCGGCGTCGATGTTGAGCTTGGTTCATCCAAAATCCGGAGGTTTTCATTTAGTATTGGTTCTATTGGGCTTTTCAATGATCTTTTTAGGTTCCTCTTCAAAAAGGTCAGGGATAGAGCAATTATATTAGTAATTAGCTTCCTTGATGATACTAGGAATGGAGAAGTTTGTGTTGTTAAATATCCTTTCATTCCTAGCTTTCCAAATTGCCCTGAATATGAAACTACCCATTTTAAATACTTCAAAGTCTTTTTTCTTCTCTAGCCGATCTGCAATCACCTGTTTTATAGACATGTTCTTGTAACACTCAATTCTACACCCCATTAGAGAACCAAATAAAGTAGATACATCAACAGGACACATGAGAAAAAAGATGCTCCATATCTTCGACATCACCATTACACATTCTACAGTCTTGACTTATCCTTTGCCCAATTTTTCCTAAATTCTTGAAAATAGCCAAAACTTCGTGAAGAACTCTCTAAATGAACATATGCACTTTAGGAGCCAAGTTCTTTATTTTCCAAAAAGTCTTCCAGGGAAACTATGATCATTTCTGGATGAGGGGCTAGCTTGTTTATCCTTTAAGTATTTGTAGATGGTGAGTTTTTTAAAAGGGATAGAATTATAAAATTTCCCTCTGCCAATCAGCGGGAATACAAAAAGATATGTGCATATTTATGCGCATATGCCTATCTCTATAACAAAACATGAAATATTATATCTCTTTTTATATATTCCACAAGTGAATTAAGAATACAGATTCTCTACGAATAACTACAAACATTTTAAATGGCCATGTAGCCTCCTCCATATACACAATACTTATGCCATATCGAACTAGTCTCAAGTCGTATAAACTCCACATATGAATTCCTTAAACTTGCCTCGAGTGTGCATCGATGTTCCACTAACATCTATCAAATTCGGGAATGGCTAATGCTTAATCCCCAAAATTCATTATATCTTAACGCCGTGTTTGCAAAGAACAAATCACAAATTGTTATCTTGAGCTTAAAATATGCCACTTTAGTACTTTGCTCAAAGATAAGCAACAAATTATGCGCCACTCCTCTTGGACGCGCCACAAACAAAGAGCAATGCCTTCAAAGACGCATTGTGCCTCTGAACTAGGATAAACCTATCATTTTCTCGCATTGGCGCCAAGTTAACACTAGCCCCTTGGTCTAACAACGCATTGGCGCTAACTCTTGCCCTGGCGCTGAAAGCGCTAACTTTCTTGGCTAGCGCGTCTTATCCTAGCAGTGTCTTGGCACAGGTGTCTCAGCCTATCAGCGTCCTTGGATAGTGCGTCTCATCCTAGCAACGTCTTGGCACAAGCGTCCCAGCCAAGGAAGCGTCCTTGACCTAGCGTCCCAGCTAGCGCGTCCCAGGTACAAGCTGATTGGAAAAACGCATCCTTAGCGTAGCATCTTTGAAAGCATCCTTGGCTAGCAAGCTTTCCTTGGAAAAGCGTATCAGACAAGGAAGCGTCCTTGAGCAAGCGTCTCTGGTACTAGCGCATCCAAGCCTAGGAAGCATCCCTGTAACTAGGGTATTAGCGCTAGCTCCTTTGGCCAAGTAGCTTCCTAGCCTTAGCACTTAAAACTCTAGCCTCCTTAGTAGCGTCTTAGCCTTTGCGGCTAAAAAGATAGCTTTCTTGCTAGAAGCTAGCACATTAGCCTTGCTCTCAAGACCTAGCACATTACCATTGGCACTAAGAAGATACTGCTAGCCTTGTTGGATGCTTAGAAATACATCATTCTTTTTAATATTGCCCTAATGTAAACTGTAATCTTATATGTTTTTTTTAGGAAAAACAAATTAAAGGGTAATTTAGGAAAAGTGGGATGAGGAGGTGATAATTCGTCAATCGTTAAACATTTGTATTGTTGAAGCACTTTGTTTAGATTCAAGAGATCAATCTGTACAATCATGGTCTAAACTAAGCAATGGTCGCTTAAGTCTTGCTTCAGACACAAATGAGAATGAGAAGGGTTGGTCTTAGGGAGGGAAGCGAGAAAAGGATTAAGGTCATAGTAACAGACTCTATAGGATGTACTGGTGTGAATATCTATGAACAATTCTCTGTGTGAGAAGGTTGAACGATCGAGTTGTTCGATTTGTATTGTTCTGTGTTAGAGTTGTCTAGAGTTCGACTTGTTGTTGGCTAATCCAAACTTGTTGTCTTTTCAATAGATTGAGTAATCTATTTTATAGTCATAGCCATTGTAACCGTTCACCTGACCTCTTGGTTGAGTAGTGGTGAAGTGGAGAAGGTGTTGACAACTGCTCTCCACTTCGATTAAGGTTGAATAGTCGTTTAATCAACCCATCACTCCTCTACTCAACTGCTACTCGAACTTACCAGAGTTTTCTCTGTAGTGGGTGCATTACTGCATCACGTGTCCCCCCATTTGTGACATTTGATATCTCGTGTAATTTATGTAGTATTAAGTACTACTAATAATATTAAGTCGAATGAGACTTGATTAGTCTCTTGTTTGAAGAGTTGTCTTGCTTGACTAGGCTGATGAGTCTTAAAAAAATAAATGTATATTTATTTGTGTAGAAGGAGCAGTATGTTCAACTTATTCAATTTTGCATTGACATGCTTATTTTGTAAAAATTAGTGTATGCTGCTAAGCATGAGAAAAATGTACGTGAGACCACATACGGAATATATATATATATATGAGAGGCCATATATAAAAATATGTGCGTGAGAGGCCTCATATAAAAATATATGTGTGAGAGGCCACATATATGAGTGAGGCCTAGTATGGCCTTTGATAAGCAAATTAAGGTTTTGAAATTTGTATGTGTTCATCAAACCCAAATAAGCAAGTATTAGAAGATAATGTTAAGTCTCCTTAGTTGAAAGGATTGTGCTAAGCTACACGAGTTCTTCCAATTGAAAAAAATCACACGAGCCTTCCCATTAGAACTAAGACGCACAAGTTCGTCTATTTAGCTAAGACACACAAGTACGGGGTGAAAGAGTAAAAATGCTTATCTTTGGTCGAAGAGGAAAGACATACACGTTTTCTTTTTGTACTAAGACACACAAGTTAAGGGGAAAAAGATTAAAACGGTTTGTTTAGACAAGACAGGTGTTGACGCTGGAGTTTTTCCTTTGGAGCAAAAAAACACGAATTTGCTTCTTTGACCTTAGAAGAACAAGTTCAGGGTAAAAAAGTCAAAACGCCTAGTTTGAACAAGAGCTAAGTGTTTCACATTTTTAATCTTTATACTAAGGCTCACACGTTGAGGATGAAAGAGTAAAATGCCAAGTTTTGTCCAAGAGATACGACTCCACATTTTGACTCTTTGTACTTAGGCTCACACGTTGAGGGCGAAAAAGTAAAACGCCAAGTTTGGACAAGAACATAAGACACATGAGTTTAACTGTTTAACTAAGGCTCACAAGAGTAAAACATCTCAGTTTTGAAGCCTAAGAAAGACAAGCTTGTTTCACCTATGATGGACAAGGTAAGGGGGCATCAGGCCTTTTGACTTGGATGGACAAGAGATTTCTTGTGAAATTTTGTCATCAAAAAATTCAGATTGAGGGTTTTCACTGAAAACACTGTAAAATCTTCATACAGAGTCCGTTTTCGATAATATACCCCCACCTTTTGATGCCGGAAAACCAGTTATTTCCTAACGCAAAAGGATTAGGGTTTTGAGTTCGTTAAGGGCCAGACAAAGACAAAAGTCAGGAAGAATTCATGAATTTTTTAGTTGGGACATAGTTGAATGTTTTGATCATATCTCTTTGCTCGTTAGTCCGATTGGTGTGATTTTTTAGAATGTTATAGAGGACACCCATACGAAGATTTTGGCACAGAACTCATCCCTTGATTCATTACCATTTTATCTCAGTTTGTGACTTTGCAGAGCGCAATGCTGAATTGCACCTGACGAACTTGGTGTATAAACACCTTTTTAGGCCTCTGGACTATTTGCTTGCGTCTTGGATGTTAGATAGTGAATATTTACTATTTTTACCGCTGATAAAAACCCACCATCTATATTAAGTTCCCTGCTTAGCATGGAACGAGTAATGTTGCGTAGTAAGCCTTAGAAGGTGACAGTCTAATAGAAGGACAACTACTTAGTTTTGCTTCCCAAATATCCATGTGACTCAGTTGAGACTAGGCACAAATGAATTTAATAATTTATTCGGAGAATAAATGCATTATTGATGCATAGTCCCCAAATATTAAACACATTATATACACGATACTGTGTAGACTGTAGTGCCTCAATATTACTCAGTGAGAGCTTTAACGAATATAGAGCAATAGTAGGTCCATCCAACTTAGTTGAGAGTTGGGAACGGATGAGTTCAGCGTTGCATTATTGATGAATAGACTTGAACTACTGAAGGTCTATATAGATATTGTGAAGACAGTAACAAATCAATGTTACTCAATGTGAGTCTTAATACTGATATGTATATATAGAACATGTTCAAGGGATTCATTTGCAGAATTATTGTACGGGGAACAAGTTTGAGTTGTTCACTACTATGGGACAATTCATCTAGGAGCTAAGGAAGAGTTTTGTAGTCAAGACTAAGACAAATGAGTCATGTAGCCAAGACTAAGAAAAACTCGGTATGAAAGCACAATGTTGGTACTTTAGTCGAGTAAATTTATATCTAACTTGCAACATACTTCTATACAAAGATGTATAAATATTCAGTGAGTCAACACCATTCAGTTGAGGATAAATGTTGACACGGGATAACTTTGGAATTCACCTGCGTAATATAGCACCAGATGATACTCAAATTGCTCTATACTAGTGGGGCAATCCATCTAGGATATTTAGGTTTGTTTATACAAATTTGTATAGGTATTTTAATAAGTCAACACTATTCAGTTAAAATGAATGTTGACATAGGGTAATTCTGGGAACTCACCTGTGGAATATAGCACCAAATGATACTCAAATTTGCTATATACTAGTGGGAAATCCATATACGAGATTGAGATTTTATGTAAAAATCATAGAATATCTGGGAATTGATGCGTCGGAAAACCGAATTTGTTTTACCGCAAGCTCACGATGTCGAAAGATGTAGACAATAGCAAATACGGTTCGTTTCCACGAGGAGTGTATATTACTTATACTAATTAATTCAAGTAAGTTTCGAATCAAAAGATTTTTTTCCGATTTTTTTTAACAATTAAACTAATGAATGAACTATTTAACGAAGATTGAAATCAATAATAGAAAAGCGTTAAGGTTTCGGGAATCCGTTTAGATTAGGGTTTACTTGCGTTCATCACAAAGGGTATCGATTTTACTCGTGCAAAATAACAAATCTAGATACTAATACACGGAAAACATATCGTTTAAGAATCGTAGAAAATATTTTTCAAAAAGAATTTTTTGTTCTCAACCTAAGGTACAATTTCGAAGTACTAGGTATACGTGGCATAAATAGTCAAAGAATATTCATAAAACGATTATCGCACAAGGGTCAACGAGTTCTTCTAATCAAACAATGGAATATGCATGACATAGAACATGAGAAATCATTGAGAAAGTAAAACACTGAAAGAGAAACAAAACATTGACATTAAGTTTTAATAGTTGAAAACCCTAGTTTTGAAACACAAGTAAATCTATCTCTACAAGTTCATCCTTTCACCCTAACAAAGAGATTTAGCTAGACATGGATTTCTTAAAAGCCATTAAAATTGATTAAGAAAATAATAAATATAATTAAAATCGAAAACGAAATAGAAATAGCTAAACCCTTATTTATTTTTCACAACGTCTCCAATCTATCTCTAAAAGATTTCCACCTACCAAAAGTATTTTCGTACGTGAAGATCTATCTCCCCCAAGGTAGTTCACGACCTTATTTATAGAAGTCTAGGCACCAACACCTCTCAGAGTTTTAAACCAAGTAAAACTCTTGATAAATCATCGACTAACCAAACTTCTGAAGTAAACGCGGGTTACAGCTCTTACTCTTTAATTCTTACCTAAAATATCTCAGACGCCTTAGTTAGCTAACTCTTCTCCATTCAAAACCATAGCTCACTGAAACTCTAAATACAAAATCAAATCTGATTCATACCCAAGTCCAAACAAATTACACACAACCATACTACAGACCCCAATAAACCATGGTTAACAACACAATTCGGCTTAGAACACGAACCCAACTGACCATCTTTGCTTATTTTATTTAATGTCATACATGACAACGAACATCACCCTTATTTTCCCAGACAAACCCTTGTAATCTCATACACTTCTCAGAGTCATCCTTTATCTTCTTTCCCTGACTTTTCTCGAGATCCTCTTCAAAACATGTCCCATTGAATCACCACAGATCATCACAGAGACAACCATCACTAATAATGGAAGCAACATATTCTCCATCTCAGATTCGACCTCCATCAATTTAATCGAGCCATATACTCTTCCACAGACTCGCAACATCAATCTTCAACACCATTATTAACTGTTCTTCCATCTTACTGCTATTAACTCGAGCTCAACCCTAAAACGGCATCAACATCATCTCTATCTATCATGTCCATCACTGCCGCCATCAGGTTCCATCAATGTCATGAAACTCTGTTTTTACCAGCCACGAATCAACATCACTTCATTGCCAATCAATCAATCACCATCCAACAGTCTAGAGCTCCATTATCAATCTTCTCATCTTGCCACTGCAATCAGCTATTCAATGGAAGCAAACCCAATCATTTTCTCCTCGATAGATCCACCCAAAAACCCATTAATGGCAGAAACTCTAATTCACGTGAAAATCCCTAATTCACGATCTGAATAAGAGTAGATGATGGATTCCCCGATCAAACTGGCCGGTGTCGTTAGTATTATCCAAAACTTGGCAGCCCTGACTAGAAGTAACGATGCCTTTAAAAATATTTGAATCCCAATTTCCCCTTAACGTACGATGGGTTGCCAATAGTAGTTTCTTTGGAAATGACCAATTTGCCTTTAATTCTTGTTTTGCTTATAACTTTCTCATATGAAGTCAGAATAACCTCGTTCTTTTGCCCTTAATTATGATTTCCACTGGGTCTTTAGTAATTCTTCCTTGTGGAGCTCAATTTCACTTCTTTCAGAGATGTAACCTAATAAAATACATAAACTACAAAAGTAATAATAATACACAGTAATTCACACAAAATCTAACACATAAGTATTAGGAAATGATACTTAAAATATGTAAATTATGCACTTATCAAGAATGTTGTAGTAAGCACCAATGTTATTCTGATGATTTTGTACAATGATGAATGTTGATTCTTTCAGTAACTATGATCATATATATAGTATTTTGACAAGCTCATTCGTACACATAGAGAGATAGGTGTTTAAGTACCCATGTTAAAATTCTCAGCAGCATTCTGGGGTTTAGTATTTCTGAGACCCGGGTCTCAGATATAATTTTTTTTTACGATTTTAGATGAACATAAAATAACAAGGCTTAGTTGTTAGATATTAACATAGATATTGCAGTTAGATTGAGCTTCGAATAGGCAAGCGATAAAGCCATCTTGAATAGAAAACTAGAGATCCATGGCTTGGAAGACCTAGGCAAGACTTGGAGTTGATCGTGCAAGTACAACTTCGAAGGCGTGAAGAACAAACATGGTTAACAGGCTGCTGGATAAGGAAAGATTTGCATGGACAAGCATTGTCCATGGAAAGAAAATCATGCTGAAGCCAAGGAAGACAAGCTTCAGTTGGTCAGCAGGACGGTCAAGCTAAGTTTTGAGCTAGAGAGGACAAGCATGAGGCTATGCTTGGACAGACAGATAACAGGAGCACGTTGGACGGACAAGAAAGGTGAGCATGCTTGGATGGATAAGTAAGAGTCAACATCTTGGACGGATAAGTTGGAGTCTGTACGTGGTCGGACAAGAGGGAGTCCTCCTTTTGCTACTCGGAAATTGGTTTTATATAAAAGACAGTTTTTCTCTTCTCTACTTTAGATCGATCAAAGTAGCCTTCTTCTCCTCTTTCAATGTCAATATCCTCTGCTCAGTTGGTCATAGATATTGAGGTAAGCTTTTTTTTTCTTCTTAAATTTATGTGAGTATATGCTCACAGATGGAGTTAGGTTTTTCTAACTGAGCCTTTTTGTAGTAGAAGTAGATGTTGAAGTTGAGGATGCCACTATTCTTCTATTTCAGGGACGTAAAGACGCTATCTCTGAAAAATTTTATTGACACGGAAGAGTTTGGCCGACCAAGTTGGTCAGACAAAATAAGAAATTAGCAAGCGTGAGAGCTGTTGAGATGGATACGACGTGGGAAGCTGAATCTCGTCTAGAAGCTTATTTTTGCGCATCATTCACTGTAAAGGCTGTAGAAACTTCATCCGATGTTCGTTTTCAATGGTTGACCCCAAATTTTGTAGCCAAATGACTAAGCTATAATATGCAACAAGAGTTAGTTAATTTGGAGTTTGCTAGGTCGGCCAATCTCGAGGGGACATCTGTGATTAGTAATCTCGTGTAAATTTTTTCATATTCTGTAGACTCCAGTGTAAGAGTCATATTTCATAGCTCGGGTGTCCAATTGACGCGCCCTTTCAGTATGTTGTAGCAAAGACATGTATGAAAACCTTTCGTGAAGGACGCTGTAGATGATGGGTTTTTGATAAAGAGTAAAACAATCGATTTGGGTAATTTTCCAAACCATGGGAAAAATAGTAATTTTACACATCAAGGGGCAAAACGGTCATTTTTAAATTAGAGGTGAAAAGTCATATTTATCAAGTTTTGGGCTAGGGACAAAATAGTCATTTTACCAAAAAGTCAGGGGGGAAAGAGCACAATGGTCATTATGGGATTTTATAATATTCTTGAATAAATGTGCTACTAAATGCGTCATACCATCTAATTGCAGAGTCGCTTCAAACATTATTTCAAGTTGCAAACTTCCACAGCTGAATCTCTTGAAAATGTTCTATATGCACTGCATAAAAATTAAGCATAAAATGCTAACAATAAATCTCCTACAATTGAGAAACTCTAAACATGCCATAAATATGACCACGACATTAAACGGATGCCAAAGCTAGTAGTGCACATGCAATAACCATGGCACTAGCAAGTGCCAGTCTTAGCGAACCCTATCCACACTCCCAACACCAATGGGTAGCACACACATATGCCAAAAGGCCAAGAAAAGGCCAAAAAGCCAAAAGCTAACAGAGCGCGAACCAAACAAGCACTAGCAGTGCTAGTGGTGGCACTAGCAATAGCTAACATTATTACTAACGCTGGCTAGGGTGCAAGCGTTCCCTCATTTTCCCGTGCTAGGGTGCAAGCCTTCCCCTCCTTTTCCCGTGCTAGGGTGCAAGCCTTCCCCTCTTTTTCCTTTTTTTCTAGGGTGAAAGCCTTCCCCTCTCATCCCTTTGCGCTAGGGTGCAAGCCTCCCCCCTTTACTATTAACGCCAATACTAGCCATTACTATACTATGCTGGCTCAGACTCATCGATACCATTATCTTACAACAAACTTACATGTTTTGAGTCCATGAATCCATTAACTCTCACGAGAAATCAAAACAATTACATGAGGGATAAAACATGAGGTTTTTGTCTGGCGGTTACAACAACATGGGCATGGAAACACCCCATGATAAAAAAGTTACAAAGTAGTGGTAAGGCTGAAGCAGTTAATGGAGTAATGGTTTCCCGAAGATTCCAAGGTTTTTGAACCATTAACCCCACGACTTCCCACTTCTCTATCTCTTCACTACCTCCACTACTTTACAAGGAAGCGTGTGTTCCCAAACTATTATAAATAGGCTCCTTAGCCCATTCAGAAAACAGACCAAGCTTACCATTCTCATAAGCTATGTTATTCTCCAACTCTACAGATAATTGAACACACAAATTCCTTTAACTTTCTTTGCTTCCCTCCCCTAAGATCAACCCATTTTCTCACTTTGTGGCCGAAACAAGGCGGAACAGATACTATCGTGGTTTAGGCTTGCCTTGTACGATTTTGATTTCCGAATCTAAAGAAAGTACTTCTATAGTATATTGTTTTTCCTAGAACAAATTTTTAGGTATTAAAAATTGGCGACTATAGTGGGAGATCAATCTCTCGGTCACAAAATCAGGTTCTTCAACCGTTTGAAAATAGGGTGGATCTTATATCTAGTTCAAAGCTAACTCCAGCATTTGGATACTCGAGCGGAGCAGCTTCCATCACATCAGTATTCTGTACAACGATACCACTCGGAGTACTTTCTTCAACACACGCAATGGGAGGAACTTTCTCATGATTCTGATTTGGAAAAGACATATCACCAGCAGCACGGTTCATGGTAATCTCCGATCCTCCACCTACAAGTTCATCTCTTTGATTCGGTTTATTATCCCCCTAAAAATGGAGACATTGTAGATATAATGAGCTAAAATAGATTATACACAAGGAATTGAAGCATATATCATAAAGTTCATAAAATATTTCCATTAACGACCTAAACATTCATTAAAAAAGTTTTGGGTCATGGCAAATGGTTTAGAAAGGATATAGGTCGTTTTGCAAAAATGCTCTCAAAAACGTTTTTGCACTACCCTCCAGAAGAACTGAAACTGGCGCTAATAGGTAAGGAATTTTGGAATCATTTATATATCAAATGATTAATATGGATGTATAATACAATATACTAAAATTACACGCCAATCGGAGAAGCAAACTAATAAGGGCAGATAAAATGGTCGACTACATGACAGCTGAAAACCTACAGAATTCTGATACAGTCTGGGAACACAAACTCTCCAAAAGGGATTTGTAGGATACCATCATCCCTTTGTTACAATGGCCCCAGAGTGTAGTGTATTGGATACAACGAGTATTTTTTTTGTGTTTGAAGTAATTGTTCTGATTCTTCAGTAATGGTAAGATCATGTTGATGGCTCCTTTCTGGTTCACATTCGGCGTAAGGAAAGATCTTTCCATCATCATCATTGGCGGAGTCGTGAATTGGTTCTTTCGATAACTGATCTATGAGAACTTTGAAAAGGGTGAACACCTTGTCTTGGATCTTAATATTTTCAGATTGATTTATTACAACACCATTTAGAATTTTTATTAGATCATTAATAGCAGTTAGGCTTTGAATATCCACATCATCAACAAGAGTTTGATTAGGCACAATGAACTTTTGAGTAACGAGAGGGATTTCGCCAGTATTGGGAAATATGGCATCAAATACTTCTGATCTCTCCCTATAATCAAACATTTTTTAAAAAAAATTAAGAAAATTGGAACATCCGAGAAATTGACTTTGCAACTAAGAAATTGATCTCCTATTGTGGTCACCAAAATATTTATGAGGAAACCGAATTAAAGAGTAATTTAGGAACAATGCGGTGAGCAGGTGATAATTCGTAAATCCTTAATCATATGTATTGTTGAAGTACTTTGTTTAGATTAGAGAGATCAATTTGTACAATTCTGGACTAAACCAAACAATGGTTATTCCAGTCTTGCTTCAGTCACAAAGGAGAAGGACAAGGGTTGGTCTTAGGTAGGGAAACGATAAAAGGATTGAGGTTAGAGTATCAGACTCTGTGGGATATAATTGGCGTGAATAATGATGAACAATTCTCTGTGTGAGAAGGTTGAATGATCGAGTTGGTCAATTTGAATTGTTCTCTGTTAGAATTGTCTAGATTCGACCTTTTGTTGTCTAATCCAGACTTGTTATTCTCTTCAATAGTTTGAGAAATATATTTTATACTCATAGCCATTGTAACCGTTCAACTGACCTCTTCTTTGGAAGAAAGTGTCGATGGTTGAGTAGTGAAGAAGGTGGAGAAGGTATTGACAACTGTTCTCAACTGCTACTTGAACTTTCTAAAGTTTTCTCTGTAGTGGGTGCATTGCTGCACCACGTGTCATATGCCGCCAGACCAATACCCTGGTGACTATCCCCCCATTTGTGACATTTGATATCTCGTTGATGCGTGTCGTAGGTCCAATCAAATTAGTGATCTTATTTCTACCCAATTAAAGAATAATATATTGGAAGTCAAGTTCGTTCCCACGAGGAGCGAGGTGTTAGAGTTGTTTAAAATGTCACAATGGGGGTTTTGTTTTAGGTTTCAAACAAAGTAAATAAGAAAGCAATTAAAAGTAAAGTTGTAAGCAATGGTGAGAGATATGATCGAGGAATCCTTCTTTGTTACTAAACATTCATCAAATTAATATGTTCATCTACTCATTGTTAATCACATATTATCACCAACCGTAGAATAAAAGCTAGATCAGTTTTATCCCCGAAATTCCTTATATCATTAGATACAGAAGTTCTCGCCTACCAAATTTTATTCATCCTAACCACCTAGTAGTAGATCACTCAGAGTATAATTTGGTCGAATGCTTTATATTTTGTGAATTTATAGGTTAGTTCTAGCAGTTAGACTCTTAGATCAAGGTCCACTTACCAATGTTGTTCATACACACAATAGCTCCACATAATTCCTCTGTAAGGTCTCCTGCTCTCTCTTTGTGTACGATTCAATGGATTATTACTTATCTCACAACTCAATACCAGCAATAAGTTAAATCAACAAATCAATTCAGTTGGCCACCTAAACAATCTATCAATAAATCATAAACATTCTTTATGTATAAACAAACAATAATCATGTGAAGAACTCAAAATAGATTTATATAATAACTAAAATCATGTCTAGAACTTAGAATTGATCCTCAATCAATAAGAAGTTTAGCTGCTCATGGATGTAGTAAAATCCATGGTATATATATGATAAAGTAAAAAAGAAATAGTTACGGTGATGAAAACACTCAAAACCCCTAGATTTTTCCTCTTGTGTTCTTCTCTCCATAAGCTTGATAAAAGAATTTATTCATCAAAAATAATTAGAAGATTCTCTTAAATAGGTATCCCAAGTTGTAGAAGTGACCATGCTCGAATCGTGGTCGAAATAGGTTTCCAAAATACCAAAATATGCCAAAAATAGGTCATGGATAAGCTTAGCCCATGTAAAAATAACTTGAGTAGCTAATGGGCTCGCGTAGCAGCCCAGCCCATATTCACGGAACTGTAGTTCCCTCGATAGGTCATCCCATCGAGAAAAAGTTTTTGTTCTGAAATTTTTTTCACGCTCAGTTTCTCAATGGCTTGACCCATCGAGAATTCTTCTTTTCTCGATGGGATGACCTATCGAGAAAAAATATTTCTTCTGAGTTTTCTTTTCTCGATGGGTCATCCCATCAAGAATATTAATTTTCTCGATGGATTGACCCTGCGAGAAAATCCTGAACTTGTTTTTTCTTATAGCTTATTCGTATGAAATCGGAATGACCTCATTATTTCGTCGTTGGCTTCGTTTTTTTGTTCTCTTCAACATGGATATGATAAATTCTGAATTTGGACGACTTCCACTTGGTCTTTGGCTCTTCTTCCTTTGTAACACTTCTTTTCATGCACAATCTAACACTTTGCAGCTCCTTTTTGGATGATTCACCTACTAAAAGATAAATAAACAAAAATAAACGTAACATACAATAATTTACAAGAAATCTAGAAAATAAGTGCATGAAATAACAATCAAAATATAAAGAAAATATACACTTATCAAATTCCCCCACACTTAGTTTTTGCTAGTCCTCGAGCAAACTAAACTAAACTACTAACCTAACTAAAATACAACAACTCCATTTCGTTGAGGACACGGTTACACTTAGCATGTGTAACAAGTCTTTAAAACCTAGGTTTATATAGAGGACGAGTTATAATCTCGTGAGGGTTTACAAGAGGTATACCCATAAAACCTAAATTCCAAATTCCAAATATTCCAGAGCACAAGCATCCAAAAAACTACGAAGACATAAAGTTTCTGCACACTAACAATAAGAAGTTAGAAGTATAAAGAACATTATTCTCATGCTTAGCTCTTGAGTTAGGAGAAAACCATCATATGAAAGAACCCAGGTTCAAGAGTGACAGAATAATCGTTCTGCCTTACCAATAGGATTTTATGAATTTGACACTCAAAAGACGCACTTTATGGTTTTCATGTGTGCAGGCAGGAGAGAAGATAAAAATCCTGCACACGTTAAATGGTGGGAAGAAAAAGGAACCTTCTGAATTATATGAAGATGTTATCCCATAGAAACGTGGGACGAAAAAAAACTTTTTTTTTCTTCTGATGATCTCTAGGAAAGGAAATCAACCACTATGTAAGGATGGGAACGCTTACTTACCTTCTCACCCGATTCACAATCAACACCACTCTCACAACATTCAATAGAAACGTCTTCAGTCTTCGGTCTTCAACTGTGGATGATGAACTCTTGAACTTCGTAGAATTGTAACTCTTTTCCTCAAATTCTTGTTGCTTGAAACTTTTTTATATATTTCTTCTTCCCCAAGGCCTTATTGAATGAATATAAAAAAAAATACTAAACAATATATTTTTTTTCTTATTTAATTATATATTATTTTATTTTTTTTCTCTTTTTTATCATTTTTTTTTGAAGAACTCAAAATAAACTACAACTGAAAATAAGATAAAATAAAAAATGAAACTACTATGGCTGTGGAATAAGGACTTTACCACTTGATTCTTCACAACTTGTATTGTCTCGATATCATAAACTTCAATAACTCTCACATTTTGATTTCTTTCGCTCTTGTACATAAGTCTTCAACATGTATATATAATTACGCTCCTTGTATTGTTGCTTCACTTGAATCTGAAATTTGCTATTTCTTATACCGTTGCTTGTAACCTTGAACGTCTTCAACTTTCCTTCAAATTTATAATGCTCCACTTGTTGATGATAATGTGTTTCTATGGACCTGTAGTTGTCGAGAGAATGGTGATAATTTCAAATAAGACTACAAGATAGAGTTAGCAATTCTGATGACACCCTCATGATTGATAGAAATATCACTCAAGAGATCAAAAGTAGTCCTAAAATTGGTGCAAAGTTGGGTAGCTCATCATTCTACCCAGAGTTTGCGCAGATGAAACACTCTAAACGGACAATTTAGACATGTACAAAGAATTACAGGTTTGGTGCCTTGCTCATGGGTATTGAATGATCAACTTCTCAAATATTGTATCTTTCTGCACCTAATTTTCCATCGGCGGTTTAAGTCCCTTTTTGTCATATCTAGCCTCTCAACTACTAAGAACTCTAAATATAGTTCTCTAATACTTCTAAGTTCAGTTGTTTCGGTGAAAAATCCGTATGTAAACTTAATTAGAAGTATACAAAGTGACTTTAAGACATCTAACAGTTGGAGTTTTTCATGCAAAAAGGTACAAAAATTTCAAAAATTCTACCTACAAAAGTGAATACTAAAAATCTATATGCTTAATCACTCCCCCACACTTAAACTTTACATTGTCCTCAATGTAAATTGACGCTTCCAATGTAAAATCAAGATGGGAAATTCCTAGTATGATATGAAAAACTAAGAAAAATCAAAAGATAAAGATAGAAATATAAAACCAATGGGTTTCCTCCCATGTAGCGCTTGGTTTAAAGTCGTCATCCCGACTCTCTACTCTCCCATATTAATCTTCCAGAGGGAGCAAATCAATAAACTCAAGGACATCTGCATCCACAGAAGCGATGTTTTCGTAGTATGGCTTTAATCTATGACCATTGACCTTGGAAATTGTCCCATCTCGAAGACTAGTAATCTCAACTGCACCATGAGGAAAAACATTAGTAACAACATACGGTCCAATCCAGCGGGACCTTAACTTTCCAGGAAATAGTTTAAGACGAGAGTAAAATAAAAGAACTTTCTGTCCCACAACAAAATTCTTTCGAGAAATCATCTTGTCATGGAAAATCTTAGTCTTCTCCTTGTATATATGGAAACTCTCGTAAGCATCGTTCGAACCTCCTCTAACTCATTAATTTACAGTTTACTTTTTTTCCCTGCTTTATCATACTCTATGTTGCACATCTTTACGTCCCATAAATCCTTATGTTCAATTAACCGGGAGATGACAAGCTTCGCCATAAACCAACTGATATGGAGATATTTGATGTAATTTTATATAGTGGTAAAAAGAGGTTCGATTCTCGAACTTGTGAAGGTGATGATTTTAGAAAATATTATACTAAATCTAAACTAATAAAAATCAGGAAAATACACTAGAGATGATTTTTAGAAAATATGGGAAAAACCAGGAATCAGGAATCAGTTATTTCTAACAATTCATGTGATTAATCATGTAATTCTTTTTAACAATTTAATTCAAGTTTGCCAAAAATATGTTTCCTAAAAGAATAATTGTAAATCCTAAGCATGAGACATCAAGAGTAATTAACTAAGCATGACCCATCAAAAGAGAACACAACTATTTAATAAAAACCATTTTTTTCTAATTTAAATCCATGCAAATAATAATAAAAGAATTATAAATAATTATTAGAAAATAATTAAATCACATAAAATTGAGAAAAATACCTTATCCATCATCCCAGTAAATAAACTTACCCCATGGTGAAGAAAACTTGCTCAAAAGTTGATTTCATTGCTCAAAATATTGATTACAAGGTT